>KQ964422.1:10648-26454 GCA_001566745.1 Conidiobolus coronatus NRRL 28638
TTGTTATTTAAAGAATTCAAGTCTTAATAAGTTGTATTTATTAAGCTATATACTATTTTTATAATTTTAATGATGATACTTATTTCTAATAACCAGCCAATTTGCATGATATATAAGCTATTTAAAATAATTTACAAAATTTGAACTATAAGTTAGGTTTTTCATAATATATTGGTAAACTATAATGGATAATTTTTAATATTTATATTTTCTATTTAATCTAAGCTAAAACAAAGTGATATAAAAGCTATAGAAAGCGATTATTTAAAATGCTTTGATAAATATGTTATATTTATAAGTTCTAATCTAATATAATCTTAATATTCTTTAGTCATTAGCTAAACACTGGCGTGTGAATTAGCTTTATAACATACAAGTTTTATAACTAAATGAGAAATAATTTAGTTATAAAAAACTAATTACTCTATTAGTAAAGTAAATTGGCATTTAGTAATAATTAGTTATATTAGCTAAAAGAGTATGAAACGTAGGTAATTATAGTTTAGATATAATATATTTGATATAAGAATTGTTACATTAAATCATGTTAAATAATAGCAATTTTTTGTATATTCTTAGCAAATGTAAATAATAATTTATTGATTTGTATAGATAAAACTTAATAATGCTGTAATAGCTTAATAAATATTGAATACCTTAATATATCGCTGACGATTGCATTATTGCTACTTAAGGCAATATAATTATCAATTGCTACTTTTGTAGTTTATGTTTACAAAGTAGATTAGGTTATAAATTTTCGAAATTAGTGATAAGCTGCATATATGGTTTTCGCTATAGATGTAAGCATTATTATATACATAACTCAAACATATTAAGCTATAAAAAGGTGCTTTTACTAAACTGTAACTAATTTTATCACTTCTTACTGCTAAACAAACATTTGTTTGATAAATATTCAAAATTTTAGTCAGTTATATATAATCCCATAATAATAAACTAAAAACTAATTAATTAAATTAAATCTACAAAGAATTTTTATATAATATTTAATTAAAAATAATTAATAATACAATATGGCAAAGTCAAAGTATGAATATGTTAAAAATTTTGAATTACCAGACTCTATATTACCTAGCACTTATATAGTGGTTAGAATTGATGGCAAAGGTTTTACTAAATTTACTCAAACTCATGAGTTTATAAAGCCTACAGATAAGAGAGCTATTGAATTGATGAATTTATGTGCTTTGGAAGTTGTCAAAGCTTTGGATGAAATAACGGTAGCTTATGGACAAAGTGATGAGTATAGTTTTTTATTCAAAAAGGACTGTCAATTGTTTGAGAGACGTAGTAGTAAATTGGCAACTACGGTTGTTAGTATATTCACTGCCAATTACGTTTTTCACTGGTCAAAGTACTTCCCTGACACACACTTACAATTACCCCCTTCATTCGACGGACGAAGCGTGTGTTATCCAAATATAGAGGTATTAAGGGACTACTTCAGTTGGAGACAAGTTGATTGTCATATAAATCACCTCTATAACCTGTGCTTTTGGAAATTAGTTCAATCTGGTGTAAGTAGAAAATCTGCTGAAAAACAATTATCTGGTACAGTATCAAAGGATAAGCATGAGCTTTTATTCTCAAAATTTGATACAAACTACAATGATGAGCCTGAAATGTATAAAAAAGGCACTGTCATTATTAGATCAAAGTATGAGGGTATACTAGATGAACACAAGAATCCAGTTAAGAGAAAAAAGTTTGCTTTACAAACTTTACATGTAGATATTATAAAGAAAAATTTTTGGGATACTTATCCTGATTTATTAGAATAATTAGACTTTATTTAGATAGAATTTGGTTCAAAAAGTTAAACTTTTTAGAACAATATGATTATTTATGATTGTTTTACTACTTTGATATAGCATAGACAAGTAATACAATAAAATTTAAAACTAATCACTGTTTCTATCTTTTATGCTTTATATATTGAGTACATTGCTATATATCATTGATTAAATAAACACTCTGTTAAATCACAATGGCTTATTTTATATCGTCATCAACAATAATAATAAAAAAGAATATTGTTATTTATATACAAATGGATTTAATATAACCCTGATTGTTATATTAAATTACATTGATATAGCGCAGATAATAACAGTAATAAAAAGCTCCAATTATTATTTAACATATTGGTAATATTTGAGTCAAATTTTACATATTATAGGTAATATTATAAGAGCTAATTTTCTTTATTTAGATTGGTTCGATATATCTAAAAAATAAAAATCTAAAGCTGTTAGAGTTTAATAAACTAGAGTCAATAAGATAAATTAAGAATCAATATAAGCATATTGTTATATACAGCTATGAATATCGTATTATCTTCAATCACTATAAATTTGAGGCTCTCGTTTTCTCTCATGTAGTACATAGATCTAATATATATTCAGCTTAATTATTATATTTTCTTAGATTGGTGACTAAAAATAATTTGAATATTAGTTAATCGCTTCCAAATACCGGTATTAGCTGAGTATTTGTCCATACTCAATCGCTACAATATATAATTTAAGTGATAATAAAAGCCATTAGGCAAAAGCTATAACATTAATTTTCAACTCAAATTATTATGATTTCATATCATGACAATGTTTTTTAAATTAGCTAATTTTGGACAAAAATAGCTAATTAGAAAGAAATTTAACTTTACCAATTCCAAGAATAAATTACTCTTACTCTATTAAATCGAATTTATTTTTTCTTACCACTTTTACCCTATTCTAAAAATTTTTTTGCTTGCTAATTTTCCTTCTATAATATTTTTTATCTACTTTCAATCGTCTCATGATTCTTTAATAATTTCTATTTTCACATTACATTCAATTTTAATAGCTATATAAAATTCTATTAATCCTATACTTTATATACTATTCGAAAAATAATGGTTTTGGAGGATTTTTTATAAGACTGTTAATATAATTAAGAATACTATTATGCAAAAGTAAAAAATTGTTAATATAATTAAGCTTATCTCTGTATTTTTTCTAAGGCAGATTGAGTAACTATAGGCTTCAATTGGCAATTTTTCTTAATTTAATTCTTTAGAATTGTGATTGGTTAGTATAAATAATGGTCCAATAGCCACAAATCCCTTAGTAAACTGGAAATTCAAATAACCAATGGAAAGCAAAAGAATTGCAAAATTAAAAATCTTTGCAAATATTATTGAGTTTACTAATAAATTCCCTAGTAGAGATAGCGAAAAATTGAGTTGTAGTCATTTAATAATCATCCTATTAATTTAAGAGCTGAATTGGCATTTTAATTTAGTGTAAAAAATTAATCCAAGTATATAAATTAAATTAACTTTCTCTCTTTTTGTTTATTAATTTTTCTTTTCTTCTAATACAAAAAAGTTTAACTTTAATCTGTTTCTCTCTCTAATACGCTTTTTTTATTATAATTAAAATGAATCCTGAATAGTAAGGAGTCTCTTAGTTTGCGCATTGAATAAAAAAGTACTAACTCAATTTTCATCTAGCGATTATCTTTTTAAATTACTCTTAATTGGTGACTCTGGTGTTGGTAAATCTTGTCTTTTACTTCGTTTCGCTGATGACACTTATACCGAAAGTTATATTTCCACTATTGGTGTTGACTTCGTAAGTTTTTATTATTATTCTGAAATGATGAAGGCTTAAGCTCTTTCGCATTTCTATTTATTTTTATAATTTACTAAATGTTTAATTCCACTTAAATAGAAAATTAGAACTATTGAATTAGAAGGAAAAACCGTCAAACTCCAAATCGTAATTTATTAATTTTTTTACTATTTTTTATCCCTCGCTAATTTACTTGCTTTTTTATAGTGGGATACTGCTGGTCAAGAAAGATTCAGAACTATTACTTCATCTTACTATCGTGGTGCTCACGGTATTATCGTCGTTTATGACGTTACAGATAACGATTCTTTCAGCAATGTTAAGCAATGGTTACAAGAAATTGAACGCTACGCCAGTGAAGGTGTTAGCAAGCTTTTAGTCGGTAATAAGAGCGATTTAGTTGACAAGAAGGTTGTCGAAACAGAAGCTGCTAAGGTAAATATTTAACTTTATTTAGCTCTTTAGTATTCGTTTTAACAGCTAATAATTAGGGCTTTGCCGATGAAATCTCTATTCCTTTCTTGGAAACTTCCGCTAAGGATGCTACTAATGTAGAACAAGCTTTCATGACTATGGCTAAGCAAATTAAGGACAGGTAATATATTTTTAGTTTATATTTTAAAACGTTTTATTAAATGTCTATTAGGATGGGAACTGCCACTCCCAGCATCTCTGGAAACAAGCAAACTGTAAAGGTTGGTTCCGGAACTTCAGTACCTAAGCAACAAGCTACAGGTGGATGTTGTTAAAAGTAGGAATGTAAATATTCCACCCTAGCCACACAAAGATTAATAATTCATTAACTTATCCTAAACTCAGTTTAATGTTTTCTTTTTATCTTACAGTCTTCCCACTGGCATATTGTCGTTAATCGCTTATTTTCCAAGTTCAATTTTATATTTTTTGTTATGAATTTCCCCCTTCTAAATACTATGAATATACAAGTATTATTTTATTAATAATTCTTACTCTACTATTTTTATTTTCTATCTTTATATATACTATTTTAATCCAATACAATTTTAAATATATACTCTTTAACTTTGCTCTATATTACTTTTTATTTTGTTACATTTATTATATGTGCAGCATTTTGCCTTGTGCTTTAAAGCTCGAAAATTTTCCAGTTATATAATATAGCTTTTGAATTAAGATTTAGAGCCATGAATTTTAGCTTATATTTGTGCATTATCCCTATTCAACTCAAATTTCCTCTATAGCTTTACACTAAATTTTAATCTTAATAAGAAACCAGATTTCATTATTTCCTTTTTAACTAAAACATAATTTAACTATATTTTTTAATTTTCCAATCAAAAATTTACACTTAGCAGCTGCCCAATTATTATTACAGTAAAATTTATGCATATCATTTCAGTTATATAAATGTAATTTGGAATCAGTTTATACGCGTAATGTAATTTTAAATTATTTGATAGGATATATTATTAATTCTACAACTTACAGATTGCAATTTTAAACTTTATTCAAAAACGCTATTTATCCTGAAGAGTTTTTACAATTAGAATTATTCAAGAATTTTAGTTGCACAAGTAGAAGTGTAAGGGAGTAATAGCTTATATATGCTGCTATCCTAACTTTTATATTTTAAATAGGTCATTATTACATTTAATGACGTGTAATAGAATAGCTATCAGAATGTTTTAAAACTCTTAAATAAAATCTATATATGGTATGCAGGTCTTATATTTTAAACTTATCTAAAGCTATGAAATATATAGTTTGAAAAAATCGAAATTGGCTAACTTCTCAATTTATAGGATATAATTTAATTTAAATCAAAGTTTTGAACTTTTTATAATTGGTTAGTTTTACTTGAGTTTATGAACTTTTATTAAAAGTACAAAATACTCTTTAGTTCAAGCTTAATTGTACAAAACTTTAATTTACTAGTTAATTGTATTGTGACACTTCTTAAAAATATAAAAGAGTACTTTCAACAATTTTTATAATGCAATATAAAGTAGTGAAATTGTAAGCAGAACTCTGCTTACCAAGGCTTTTCGAATATTTAGCATGTTGGTATACTTCACTATTTAGTCTAATATATGCTATCAATTTAAATAGCGCCTACTTGTTAACTATATAAAATATTTTATTATTATTCAAAATTCATTAGCAATCCTAGTAGTTATATTGAAAAATTATATTATGACTTTTCTATTTTGGACTACTGTGCATGCAAATATTAGTATATTGATCAAAAAAGTTTAATATATAATGTAAAAAATATTATACACATATAGTCGGTTGAAGTTTATTTAGAAAGGTTCATATATTTAATTTTGAAGAATAGCACAATTAAATGCAAAAAATTAATCTAAGATCGCTTAGTAGCTAGCCTTATTACGTCTAGGCCTTTTTGATGCTGACTCGCTAGGAGTGCTTGTTTTGGAAGTTCCACGTTTGTTAGATGCTCCTGGTGCTGAAATGGAATCAAGTAGTTCATCTTTGACTTGAGCCAATTTTGAAATACACTTAGAGTTAGAGAATATTATATGATTTTGAGTTTGAACAATATCATCATGACGAAGATGGTAAATAGGCAGTCTCCTGAATTCGTAAGCAACACGCATACATTGATAGGTTCTTTCAGAGCTAATATAGTCAGTGGCTATCTTAATACAGTTACTAAGATTGAGAACTTGATGAGAGCATCCTGCAGGAATAAATACGGCGTCTCCAGGATTTTGATATATTTGATAAGCTACTACACCTTGTTGCTCTTTTAGTTCTTGAAGCATTTCTGGAGTCAAATAAATGTCTTGGTCGTGAATATAGTCAGAATAATCAACTCGATTTTTTAATTCGCGACTTTCATTCCAATTTTTAAGATAAGCACGTATTTTATCAACATCTTTATAGTCAAAAATATGCCAAAGCGCTGCACATTTGCTGTCAGAAAATTCGTATCCAGATGTATATGAGTGAGTCATAATGTTAACTGCATCGGCAGCATCTAAATGTAATGGAGTTGTGCCCTTATTGTCAGGATATTCGCGTCCTGTAGCAATATACATCTTGGGACCAAGATCTGGTGGATTAAGGGCTTCAGGTAGATATGTAGCCAAGTTTAATAACCCGTCAGGATGTGTGCACTCTTTAAATGGCAATGAATTTAAAAACGTGCTATGCAAGCTTGGGAAAAGTGATCTGAAATCTGAAAATGGTGGCCAGTCTTTAATCTTGCGAGGTTTGATTTTTGGTTCACCTTCTTTGTACTCAGTAAATCCTTTGAAGAATGATGATAATGTGGTATTTGTTGGCTTGAATGAATTTCCTTGAAGTTTTTCTATATATACTTCTCCATAATATTCAGAAAATTTCTCTGCAGAAAATTCATCGTAGTGATGCTTTGTAACATCTTCAATAACTATTGGGATACCTTTCTGCATAGCTGATTGGTATCCTTCTAATTTAAACTGCTCTTCGGTACCACGAGGATAAGGTTTAAAAAGTCTTTGAGATTCATCTAAACTACTATCAGAGCCATTGTAAACAAACATGCTACTTGGGACTTCAGTAGATATTAATGGGTTGGAGCGTGTAATTTCGTCCGACTTTTCAAGAAGCCACTCAAAAATTTCTTTAGGATAAATAGTAACAGGAATAAAATCGGTCATAGTATGCCTAGAGCCTTTAATACACCTGGTTTTCATATTTGAGATACTTGCAGTTATGTAACACTCATAGCATAATTCAATCCCGCAATGCTTTCCTAAGTAGTAAATGTTTAATAATGTCATCCTACATTGATCACATTGGTGTTGCCCTGGAGTAGTAAGCTTTTTTAAGTATATAGTAGAATGCTTGAATAAATCCAATTGCAAAGTCAAGAATGATTTAAGCGGGCTGTTGCTATTTGCTATGATATATTGGGCATAGTCGATTTTTTGAGAATCTGTGAGTGGTTGGCGCTTTTCGCGTTCAATTTTAGGCACATATTCGGTAATTTCTTCATAAATTTTAAGCACTTCATTCATAGCTTCATACTTTTTCCCTTTCTTCTCGCGAGTTTTGCCAGATATTGTCATAAGAGGGTAAGTTATGGTATCCTTAGAGTACTCTTGCCAACGAGGGGGAGTAAGTACAACTTTTTTGGTATCATTATCAATTGCAAGAATTCTGATTCCTTTAAAGCGACAATTGTCAGTTTGTTTAAAAACACAATGAGAGCATCGTGGGACTCCTTTTTCGAATTTTTGACAAGATACTTCTTGTAGTGTCCAAGTAACTCTGTCTTCAACATCCTTAAGAGGTACACTGTATTGAACTTCAAGCTCGCTTGCTTGGTTTTTTATAGGAGGGACTGGTGGTAAATCGACTAATTTCAATAAAGGTGTAAGACGATCCTCTAAATATTTGGCATGGGAAGGAGATGGGCAGATTTCTTTGAAAAATTCGTTAGAAACTTCAATTGGTAAAGGATCGTCTGTATTAGCGTAGTCTCCTTCAACAAATACTCTAATAAAGTCCTTTTCTCTTTCTGTAAGATCTTCATATTTGGCAGGGGTTATAACTTCTTGCACTGGCTCAGATTCAGCGCCAGATATTTGGATAGCCTCTTTTTTAAGATTAGATCCAATTTCAGGTACTTCCTGATTATTTTGAGAATTCCCTTGTTCTTGAACATTATCGAGCTGAGCTTCTAATTTAAAATTATCTTGTGTAGTTGTTTTAATTTTATTGTCAGTTTTAGGCTCTACTTCAGAAACTTCAGTACTAGTTCCATTTCCATTTAAACTAGCTTTTTGAGATACTTGTTCTGAATCTGGGAATAATTCTGAGGCAAGATCTAAATTAGCTGGTTCATTTTTAGTAGGCTCAGTAACAGAGCTGGGAAGAGCATTTTTTGCTTCAAATGAAGAAGTTAGATCTTCTTGTTTATTTGGAGGCAAATTCTGTAGAGTTAATTCTTTAACTTGAGATGTTATAGTTTGCTCAGTATTTTCATTAGCACCAGGCTGTTGATTAGTAGTCATGGACAATAATAATTATAAACAGTTTTAATTATCTAATAAATATTTAATTACTTTATAAAGAATATTTGCGCTTTGAATATCAAAAAGAAAATGATTTCAATAAATCAATTTTAATTTATAGTTTGTAAGGGTTGACGTTTTCATATTTAATTTATGGTAATGATTGGGTCAATTAAGCTAAGGGAAAATAGTAGCTTTTAAGGTGTAATTCCGCCCGAGTTTTGAGAAATTTTGATTTAGTCTAATTATGTTTCTAGCGTCCACAGATTTAAGCTATTTTCAGACTGAAAAATATATGGATAATAGGAAAATAGGTTAAATTCCAATATACTAACAAGTATAATACCATCATATCCATTTATTATTTTAAATTCACAATATAAGACTTTTAAAATGTAGAAAAACTAATTCAATCTGATAAAAATTTATCAGATGAATTTGTTTAATAATCCTGTTAATGATAAGTTTAGGCTGCTTTGCGAACAAAAATAAGTCTTGAGAAAAACAGCTTTAATTAAAAAATGAGTTTAGTTTCTAGTTCTTAGTTGCTAAAACGTATGTTGTTAGCTAATAGCAATAAATTATTTAAAGCCAATACTAAAGTTAATATCAATTTACATAAAATTTTAAAAATCATGCTATCGTTTTTAAGAGTTAATATTATAAAAATGAGTCTTTTGAACTGGACAAGCTAATCAAACTTAGTATATAATATTCAATATAAGCTATGGCTACAAAATATTAAAAATTGTAAAAAATCAGTGCTTGTTAGAATATTTCCTATCTGGTAAAAAACAATCAAAGAATATTCCAATTAAAATAGAATTACACTAGTAGTTAATAAATAACTATTATAATATTCATTATATTAGCTATTTAAAACTCTATATATAAAAATATTGTATGTTTTAATAGTAAACATGCATCTGTATGAGATATGTAATAATTAGCGGATAGATGATAATCGTTAATAACTATGTTGTATATATACTATTTAAAAGGTATTTTAAACGAATGAGTACTAGATCAAGCTTGAATTGGGAATTATAAAATGATGTAATATAAAACTCATGCTATTTTGATCAGGTATGGAGCTACTATAGTTTTATACAAGTATAGTGGATATATAGTATCTTTATGTAAAACATAAGAGTTTAGAGACTATTTTCTAAATAGCGTTATAATGCTGGGTATATGCCAAAGTTAAAACCTCCGTTTAAAATGATTTCATAGACAATAGCATACAGGTTCTGAAATTCATGTGGACCAATTCTTTTACAATTCCCTAAACAAAACAAGATATCGAGCTGATTTAGAAATTTTATTAAATTTTTCTTTCTTTAACATGTTGTTTTATCTAATGTTTTTATAACAAATTTTTATGTTTCACTGCTAATATCCAAAATAGAGATCTTAGATTGCAAAATTTGATCAAAGTAAAATAAAAATTATATTATATATTGAATAACACAGAGTAACTAGATATTAAAATGAATATTTATTTAATTAATAGTATATAGTAATATAAATATATTTTTGATAAGATTCGAAATCAATTCAATAAAACTAAAGCTTTTATACTGGCTGAGTTTTGAACTTATAATAGCTACCTGAATTAGTTGTTTGTAGCTAATTTAACTATCAGTTTTAATCCTTGTCGATCTTCTTTTGGGTTCAGAGCCCTGGGTCTTGGCTCCAGAAGCTTTACGCTTTGAGGGTGCTTCTAAAAATTCGTTAGATTCAAGTGATTTATCTTTAGTGTTAGGAGCCTTACGCTTTGTAGATATTTCTGACGATGCAATAGATTCAAGCAATTTATCTTTATCATTAGTCATACTGGAAATACACTCAGAGCTGGAAAATATAATATGGTTCTGTACCTGTGCAATGTCTCCATGGGCATGATGGTTAGAGGGCAACTTTCTATACTCATGAGCCAAACTCATGCACTGGCTAGTTCTTTCTGGGCTGATAAATCCAGTAGAGAATTGAACACAGTTACTGAGATTATGAATTTGATAAGCACATCCTGCAGGTATAAATACAGCGTCTCCAGGATTTTGATAAATTTGATAAGCAATGACACCATGCAGCTCTTTTAATTCGAAAAGCATGTCTGCAGTCAAATAAATAGATTGATCGTGTATACAATCAGTATAGTCAAGCTGATCGCCAGGCTCAAGAGATTCATTCCAATTCTTTAGATATTCACGAATTTTATCTATGTCTTTATAATCAAAAATATGCCAAAGAGCAGCACATCTCGTATAATCTAACTCATATCCAGATATGTATGCATGAGACAATATATATATAGTATCTGAAGATTCCAAATGTAATGGTGAAGTGCCTCTTCCTTGAGTATATTCATTTCCTGTGGCAATGTACATTTTGGGGCCAAGATCTGGAGGATTGAGGGATTTTGGAAGATACTTGGCCAAATTTAAAAATCCATCTGGGTGAGTACACTCTTTAAATGGAAGTGAGTTTAAAAATGCATTATACATGCTAGGGAAAAGTGTTTTAAAATCTGAAAATGGTGGCCAGTCTTTAATTTTGCGAGGCATTGGGAATTTTGGTGGCTCGTGCTCATTTGTATTGAAGTCTATAAAGAATTCTGATAAACTTACATTTTCTTGAGTATAAAAATTTTCTTCAATTACTTCAACACGAATATCGCCATAGTATTTACCAAGTCTGTGGGCAGAAAATTCTTTATAATGATGCTTAGCAACGTTTTCAATCACTAATGGAATCCCCTTTTGCATTGCTGACTGATATCCTTCAAGTCTAAATTGCTCTTCAGTTCCACGAGGATAAGACTTATAAAGCTGTTGTGAGTCGTCGACATCATTATCAAAGCCATTGTAAACAAACATATGACTTGGAAGTTCAACAGAAGATATGGCTTTAGAGGCTGTAATTTCATCCGACTTTTCAAGAAGCCATTCGAAAATTTCTTTAGGATAGATGGTAACTGGGATGAAGTCAACCATAGTGTGCTTAGATCCTTTAACACACCTTGAGTGCAAATTAGTGATACTTGCAGTTAAGTAGCACTCATGGCACAATTCTATTCCACAATGCTTTCCCAAGAAATAAATATTAAGTAATGTAGAGCTACACTGGTCGCATTGGTGTAACCCGTGCGCGCTAAGCTGCTTCAAATATATTTTTGAATGTTTAAATAAATCAAGTTGTAAGGTCAAAAATGATTTTAAGGAAGAGTTGGTGTTGGCTATAATATATTGCGCATACTCAATTTTTTGAGAATCTGTGATATAGCGACGCTCCTCACGCTCGATTTCAGGGACGTCTTCGTTAAGCTCTTCATAAATTTTAAGTCCCTCATTCATGGCTTCATGCTTTTTCCCTTTCTTCTCACGGGTTTTGTTAGATGTTATCATCACAGGATAGGAAATGGTATCTGTAGAGTACTCTTGCCAGCGAGGAGGAGTAAGTATAACTTTTTTTGATTTCGAATCAGTTGCAAGAATTCTGATTCCTTTAAAGCGACAATTGTCAGTTTGTTTAAAAATACAATGAGAGCATCGTGGAACATTTTTTTCAAAATTTTGGCAAGAAGATTCCTGTAGCGTCCATTTAACTTTATCTTCAACTTTTTCAAGAGGTATAGTGTACAAATCTTTAAGTTCATCTGATTGGCTCTTTGGAGCTGTGGCTCGTGGAGTTTCGACTAGTTTCAATAAAGATGTGAAGCGCTCCTTTAAATATTTAGCATGAGAAGGTGCTGGGCAAATATCTTTCAAAAAATTGTGAGATACTTCAATTGATAGAGGGTTAACTGTATTGGCATAGTTTCCTTCAATAAATACTCTAATGAAATCTTTTTCTCTTTCTGTAAGATCATCGTAATTAATGGAAATTTCTGGCTCGACTAGAATTTCTTCAGTTTTTGACGTAAGCTTCCTTGTGGTACGTTTACTCTTGGTATTGGATTCTATGGGAGTCTTAGAAACACTTTTGTCAATTAGATCTGCTTTTTGTGTCTGATCTTCTAGCTGTATGTCTAAAATTACAATGTTAAATAATTTTAAAATTAATTTATTATGAATAATACCTGAGCCTGGAGCAGGTTCTTTAGCTTCATTGCTACCAGATGGTTTAGCACTTTCGTTTAAAAGAGGTTTACTTGGAGAAGTAAAATTATTATCTTGAGATTCAGAATATGAGCGAGAGCTTTCGCTAGTGTCTAGCTCTTGATTAGTGGTCATCATAGTATGCGAAATTAACTATATTCTATTAATTTTTATTTTAGAGATATTTTTCATTAGTTTGATTATGAAAGCATTTTTTATCTTTTTAATTTTTAATCAATAAATCCCATTTAAGCTATTCTACGTCACTTACATAAATTAAATTTTGATTTGCAGAGTTTAATATGAACTAATAAAAACCTGAGTTGGATCAAATTTGACAGGAAAAAATTGGAAAATTGAAATTCAAAAAACTAAATTCAAAGCCAAATTAATATTCTATCACCTTAGTTTAGTAGATATTATACTTTTAAGTTTAATTTATGATAAGAGTATATCGTTCAATAATTCTATTTTTAATTGGAATAAACGGCTAATTTCAAATCTTATTATCAATAATTTAAAATATCAGATATTAACCTTTGGTATTAAAATTTTATTGATCTAGTTTATGGGTAAATAGATTGAAAATCTATATTTATTAATAATACAAGGGTTCAATATTAAATCATATAATGTTGTAATATATTTATATATTATAAGTGCATTATTATAAGATTACAATTAAAGTAATCAAATTAAATATAAAATATACTATAAAATTTCATTTACACTATTGACTAAATTTATAAATATTTATTACTATTAAGTACTTTATTGTATGTTTATTTATTATAATACGTAAAATATACTTAACATCTATAATTCTAGGTTTTTGAATTTTATTAATATAGCTAAGTAACTAATTACTATATTTACATTTTCTTTTAATATTAAACTTAAGTCGAAAACCTAATATTATAGATAATACTAAGTATAAAATATAAATTGTCTAAATACCAAAAAGAGCAATTATATGAGAGAGTCCAGTTAAATTATTAAAATTTTTGTGAAAAAATTTATATAGGGTAAATTTGTAATATGAGCGATTCTGGTTAACTTGGTTCAAATTTTGCATGAGCTCAGTTCAAAGTTTTAATTTTTCATAACCGAGTTTTCACCATGTATAGTCCTTATTTAATAGTTAATTGACAATAATGTCAAATTAAAATACTATGTTATCAACCTATCTAACAAAAGAGATTGCTTATAAGCTTTAAACATAAAAAACATAAAAATTGTAAATTTGACCTATAAAAAATTTGGGACAAATTTTTCTCGTTTTAATCAGAATCATTCATATATCAATTTTATTTGCTTAAAGCGCATTAAACAATCCTTTTTGTTAGTTTAAGATGGTATTGGGTATTATAATATGGAGTTATTAAATGTATCCTTTTAAATAAAGAATATAAACACTAATAGTTAGCTTATATTAGAGAAAATTTTGAATTGAGTTCGTAAAAATTTCAGTTAAATTAACTGAGATTATTCATGTATAGAATTATTTGCTAAGAAAAGTAATACTATCATTCATACTCTTACAAGCATTTATTTACCCATTTATTTTATAATGGTAGAAAATTTATATTTATTTATCTTAGAATGATTACACTGGCCCAAGCTGATATATATTTATAATTATATATAATAGTGCATTTTTATCAAAGGAATATAACAAAGTGTTACTAACGTGTTAACAAACTTATAATAACTAATATATGCATAAACTTTGGTATTTTAGATTTTTATCCTTGGTAAATTTAACTGCATGTAGGCTGCTGAAAAAGTAAAATTAAGTTGTTTTAAATATTTATGTTAGTATGGCGTTTTCCTTTGCAGTGTATATTTTGCCACTTTTGCAAATACAGATCACCCTCTGTCTGAGTGCCACGCATAAGACTTTATAAACGATTTAAGTTGACATATTCAAAGTAATTAAGTATATACATTTTTTGAAAATATCTTAGCAATACTAATATTATATTATATTATATATAATAAGTGCAAGTTATAAAAAATTAATATTTAAATGCCCATAAATCGTATTTATGAGCATATTTATTTAAAATTAAAATTTGCTGAAATGGTGATGAAATATAGCTAATTTATATTAAAATTGTTAAATATAGGCAAGATTAATCATGAAGCTTGTTGGTATGGCACTCAAGGGGAGGTTATACTGTAGTGGTACGAGTGAATTTGTACTATGGTATAGAGTTATAGATCTAAGACGTATTAGTGAATATAATTTCATGTTAAATTATATAGCCATTCAAAAGCAATGTATTATTATTTTAGCCTTTCAATATAATAAAGCGTCTTTTTGTAAAATTAAAAGCCATTGAGCATAAAATAGGCTGCTTTAAATTTCAATTGTTCGTTTGCATGCACCATGCCTATATTGATCATCTTTAACACTTCTTTGTTTTTGATTATATATTTATGCAAATTAATTGACTATTTCTTTTTTCTATATCATTAGTAGATTATAGCGCATAAGATAGACTGTGACTATAATATAGTGTATATATTAATATGAAACCAACTTGATTAATATTAAATTTCCTTTGAGTCAACAATTTAGATACATATTATAACACTTTTATACTAATATTCAAGCCTCTGTATTAAATTTTGAAATTTAAACCAATGCATTAATGCTTAATTAAAAACTGCGACTAATATAGCAGAGCAAATAGATTCTCATTTTACATATATACATTAATGCTACAAAAGTGAATAATAAATACAATCTATAGACTATACAATCACTTTTTCTATTTACCTCTGTCTTAATATACAAATAAATCAATTAGACTCATGTGATCAAGATTTTGACCAATTAAAATCTACTAACTTCGCTAGATTAAATGGTTGAAAACTTATTATGTGAAAAAACTAGAGAGGTTTTATTGTAACCTGTATATTTAAAGAAAAATTACGAGTTAATATTTATTAATATAATCACATTTATTAAGATAAACCCCTTATAATAATGCCACATAAAGATAGCATATAAATAGCCTTGTTTTCCTTAACTTGACTTTAATCTTTTTCTTTCT
>KQ964422.1:86772-97454 GCA_001566745.1 Conidiobolus coronatus NRRL 28638
GGTAAATATATTTAACTTTAACTATCCACCATACAGTACCCTCATATAAATATAAGCTCATAAAATACAATTTTAGCATAATAAACTTAACGAATTTACACATTATGGGTTGTTAAATTAAGTAACCCTATTCTCACACGTTTATATATTGTTTTCTTTCTTATAACATAATCAAAATCACAAGAAATAGAAAATGAAATTCATAAAGTATATATACTTATTCTTTTTTATCTACTCTGCTACTAAACCCGTACCAGGTAGAAGAGTAGTCGCTATTGGTGATCTACACGGAGACTACGACCAAGCTGTTAAGGTACTTCAAATAGCTAATCTTGTTGACATGGATGCAAAGTGGATAGGAAAGAACGCTACTTTGGTTCAGACTGGCGACATAGTAGATAGAGGCCCGGATACTATAAAAATTTACAAAATGATGCAAAGGCTCACTAAGGAAGCTTCTGTTGCAGGGGGCAAAGTAATTGCAATTTTAGGGAACCACGAAATAATGAATTTAATGGAGGATTATCGTGATGTAAGTAATGAAGATTTAAAAACATTTGGCGGCATAGAAAATAGAATTATAGCGTTTTCTCAAAAGGGTTGGATAGGAAAATACTTGAGAAACTTAGGAGTTGCTGCTATAGTTGATGACACTGTATATGCACATGGCGGCATTACGCCAAAATGGGCAGAGTTTGGAGTGGAAAAGATGAATCAGAACACTATCAGTGATCTTCACAGAAAGAGTACATCTCAACTTAAAAAAGTTGAATTGTTTAACTTTGAAGGGCCAACCCAGTATCGTGGGTATGCTCGAGACGCAGAGCCTGGTATTTGTAAAACTTTAGAGACAGCGCTCAAGTCAATGAGAGTAAACAGAATGGTGTTAGGACACACAGTGCAGCAAAACGGTAAAATAACTTCTAGGTGCGGAGGAAGAATTATTCTTATTGATGTTGGTATCTCTAAATACAAAAGAGGTAATTTAGCTGCTCTAGAACTGACACCAGGTCATGCTAAAGGTCTTTATCCTAATGGAAAATCTGCAGTATTGCCTGTTCCTTCTAATCTGAACCATAATTCACATCCTAAAAGAGTTACGCTCAGGGAGTATCTTCAAATTACAAAATATTCTTTTAATAGACCTATTTAATAGACGGAAATTCATGAATGGTTTCCATGTATTTATCCAAACATTTCATATTAACCACTTAAACACTTAATTTAGATCAGTTATAAAAATCCAAGTTAATTTTAAATTTTTAAACTGAGCTACTCTCTGTAACATCAGAGATCAATAATGTAACCTTCGTGTAAGTTAATTAAACCTATCACAGGGAAATTTAGATTATTGATTAGTCTATAGCACAGCTACAGTAATAAATACGCTGCTCTAGCTGAGATATAGACACAAAGCGTTCCTGATTGAACAGAGCTGAAAGTAGACCATGTTCTAAAAACCAAGCTTTAAATAGCTAAAATCAATCAAATAGAATAGAAATAAATAACTTTAATATTATATCTTTCCCACTATCAAGCTTTTTTATAAAGATATTAAGTCACAAAAATTTCAAACCTAGTTTTATAAAAATAAATAAAAATGACTTTTAATATCCATATATTAATTGAATTAGATAGTTTATAAAGTTAAATTTTAAAAAGTAGGCTGAGTAAGTTTTTAATAATTCCGTTCAGTTTGCTAATCAATACCCAAAATGTAAAATTTACGAAGAAGTATAAGCTTAAATATATTAACATATCCATTTAAATTTTATGATTACAAAACTAAAAAAATAAATATAAACAAAAGCTCTCTTTATTCTCTATAGTCCTAATAAAGATGAAAATAATATCTTTATGTATCTTCGTTTTAGCTTACTCTGCTCAGAAAAGAATAGTGGCCATTGGAGATCTTCATGGAGACTATGAGCAAGCTATTAAAGTATTTCAGCTGGCTAATATAGTAGACGAGCAAGGCAATTGGAGTGGAGAAGATGCTACTCTCGTTCAAACCGGAGATATTGTAGATAGAGGTCCAGACACGTTTAAACTATATCAGCTAATGCAAAACTTAACACATCAAGCTGCTTCAGCTGGTGGAAAAATAGTTGAGTTATTAGGTAATCATGAGATAATGAATATGGCAGAAGACTATCGATATGTGATTCAAGATGATATTTCTACATTTGGATCTGAAGCTGATAGGAAGCAAGCATTTGCTTTAGATGGATGGATAGGAAAATACCTGAGAGATTTAGGGATTACCGCTATTGTAAACGATACAGTCTATGCACATGGAGGTATTTTGCCCAAATGGGCTCAGGTTGGAATTAGTAAAATAAACTTTGACACTGCTAATAGTCTCAACCAGATGACTATTCCTCAGCTCTTAAATGTAGATGTGCTTGGAAACGATGGTCCAACGTGGTATCGTGGATATGCTCAAGACCCTGAACAGGATATTTGTAGTACTTTAGAGATCTCACTAAAAGCAATGAAAGTGAATAGAATGGTATTAGGCCATACTGTACAGCAAGATGGAAAGATTAAAACCAGATGTGAGGGAAGAGTTATTTTAATTGATGTTGGAATTTCTAGATGGATGTTTGGCAATTTGGCTGCTTTGGAGCTAACTCCTGGCCATGCTAGAGCACTATACCCAGATTCTAAAGTTGAAGAGCTACCAGTGCCTCCTCCCTTAATTCAGACTTAAAATTACTGAATATTTGCAATAGATAAACCATCAATACTATTTTGCTATAAACATCCCAAATAACCATAGTTAAACGTTTCACAGTATTCATACTAAACTCTGTTTATAGTTTTTAAAAACAGATATATTTTTTAAGATATATTATATATATAATTTTGAAATAATATCTAAAATAAAATGAAGTTAATTTAACCAAATATAGCATATAAATATAATCTACATCATAAGTTATATTTGCTTTGAACATTAAGTTTTTTATTGAAAAAAATATTATTAATTAGATTTTAAATGAATTATTTTTAATTTGATGAGTATTAGATAAAAATTATATTAAAATATCTTATATTAAGCTACAATTGCGGCATTACTATTGAATTGCTTCAGTAAATACTCTACAGGTAGTGCTCTAGTTGATGCTTTTCTCTTTATCGTTGAGGGCTTGGGGTTTAATTCCTATACTTTTGTTAATAATTATAAAAATATACAGATATAAATTAAATTACCTCATTCCAAGCTGGGAATTGTGCTATAAACTCTAATGGCTCATGATCTGGCCAAATCATAATTGGTTTGAGTTGGAATGGACGGTGTTCTCTCTCATTTACTAGTTTAGCATATTCCATTGAAAGGTTAAGATGAGTTATTAGCTCCAGTTGACCATTTGCGTCGACTTCAGATTTAGATCTAATAAACAGATCAAAGTATGTATCCAACAAATATACTTTACTATGATCAAGATCGCATTGGTGGAAAGATTGGATTTCTTCCATTTTAACAGTACGATCAGGCTCAATGCTCAATTCAAATAAGCGCACTCTGTAGCGGTCCAGTAAGAATGGCTTTCTAGCCCATTGTGAAGCATTGGCATAATTAGGATATTCTCCTAATTTTGACCAGAACTTTCTAGGCTCTAGATTTTCTCTAACTTCTACAATTGAATTAGTAGGGGAAGAAAGTTTCTTTGCGGCTTGAACGGCTGTCAATCTCTCACAAAGGAAAGATCCTATTCCATGCCATACAAAAGTATGTCCTTTAACTACCAGTACAAAGCTATGGCCAGAACATAGGTAGCGAGAGCTAAATCCAGTTTGCTCAACACGAACCATATCAGGCTTGAAGCCGCGTACATGGTAAAGTGATTTTTCCCATGATGCTCTTGAAGATTTGCGCGACCCTTTGCGTACAATAACCATACCATTAAACACTTTGAAAAATGGCTCAGGTTCACGACCTTGGAGCACTTGGACCATAAGAGCTTCGGTTCTATCGTCCAATGCGACAACACTTGGCTCAGAGAGAGGCTCCTTTGCGCGTTTGGAATGCCTTCCAATCCAGTAAAATACAACATGTCTTTCAACTTTCTTAGTATCCCTGTAATGATACATAATAAGGTAAGTTTCACCTGAATGGAAAATCCCATGCTCTTCCTCTTCAATCTCAATTTGATCCCTTTCATTTCTGATTAACCACATTTTAACCTCGATCTTTACTTTATCATCCAAGGGTCTCATTAGGGGCTGTGGCTGTTGATTGTAAATCTCCCTCAATTTGATGAACGCATCGCGCTCGTATAATGGACGCTCACGTGGCGATAAGTGGGGTTGGTCATTCCAATCTGGGAACTCGCATACAAATGCATCAGACTCGCTTCCCTCAAATTCAAGTTTTAGGGAGTGACCTGGGCCCACGCGTTTATTAATAGTTTCTAGTAATGCCCCCGCAAACTGACTAGCTTCTCTTTGCTGTGGATCTGTGCAGTGACTACCATGCCATAAGAATACCTTTTCAGTGCTAGATTCCAAAATATAGGCATTTCTAGTATCCAATAATCTTGCTGAAATCTCTTGACCAGTAGCGATTAATCGATCAACTTTAAGATCATCAAAGCGGTAAAGCTTGGGTAATGACCCGTAAGCATTGCGTGCTGCCTTATTATTGACCATAGTCTTTAACCTTTGGAGGAAGGGTTGCTTATACTTTCCAGTTTGCGATTTAGATCTTTGAAGTGGGAATAGTGCACCCTTCAAAGGCTCATCAAACCTTGTCACTAATGAAATATCACCAATGGCAGCAGTATTCCAATCTTTTGCTCTTGAAGAATTAGTATCGGTATAATGACAACCTTCTTGTGGTAAGTTGTTAAAGTTGTTGGGATATCCGTTATAGTGATAATCTGTTACATTCCACATTTTATCCTTTCCATATGGATCTTCAACAGGTATTGGACCTTCACCCAAATCAAAGCGCACATTTTGAGTCGCTGGTTTATACTCAGAAGGTTTCATGAGAATACTCTTTAAAGGCTTTGAACTAACCTCAGGGAGGTGGCTTACTGATTTAGATCCGAATCTAGTTAGACTAATTGGTAAGGGATCAAGATTGGGGCTTTGCAAATTTAATTCAGAGTTTGAAGGTTTTAATCTAGAGCTCTCCTTAGAGTACTCTAAGCTACTACTCATGCTCAACTTTGAAGACGCTCCCAAAGCTTTTGGATTGCCTTTTATCAATGCAAGCTTTTCAGTTGGATTCTCATGAGTTAATTCTACACTACACCCTGAGCTAGATGATAATGAGCCACCTGGAGAAACTTCGTTACCAGCACCATCTAATGCTTGACTCGTTTGGTCAAAAATGGATAGCATCTCATTCAAGAGTCCTGATTTATCCACTGGTGGTAAGTAAGAGATACGCTTATTGGCACCTTCGCCACTGTGATATGAAGCAGGGGGCTTATCTTGTGTTGGGAATGCATTTTGGAACATTTCTTTATGTAAACTTGAGTGCGATGGCGAGCTAGTTGAATTGATATTTGTTTGGCTGGTTTTAATTTGTGGAGATGGTTGGAAAGGATTTAAAGGACTGTATACATCAGGCGATTTGCTCCATTTTGTATTTACCTTTGGGGTATGCCTCAAGGAATCCATTTGACTGTGAGACTGTAAAACTACTGGAGAGCCACTCTTCATTATTGCTGCCATTAAGTTATCATATTGGGGAGGGGAAGTTGGGCCAGTATTAGTTAAAGGAGGACTATTGAGAATTTCTGACTCTTCTAACTCATCTGGTTCTGGAATATCAACAAATAAATCGTCGAATATAGTTTTTCTAGGAGCTTTTTTGCCTCGATACTTGTATGCATTAGTTTCAGATTTTTCTTTAAAATCGCTATCTTGATTTGATTGCGGAGAAGCGACTTTAACAGCGAAAGCGAATGGGTTTGTATTGGCGCGCTGTTGGAAAGTTTCTTGGCTAACTTGACTTAATTTACTATTACTAGGCTGCTGAAGATCATTGTTTACCACCATTTTTGGATATTTTCCAAAAATGCTAGATGGGGTGTAAAGATCCAACTTTTGCCTTAATTCAGTATTTTTATTATTCCTAGCTGGTGAATAGCTTGTAGGCGATATACTTGATGGAGAAGTTGGAGAAGCCACCTTTTCGACAGACGTATTGATTTTTAGAGACCCTTTAGATACAGATTCTTTAAAAGTTCTATCGTCCAGTTTTATCCTACTACTTCCGAATAAACTACGACTAGAGCTTGAAGCGATCCTTTGAGCCAATCGAATCGTAAGAGCCGGCATATCTGACTTATCTGGACTAGGTGTTTTATAAATATCTGATCCTGATTTTACCATAGCCGGTGTAATGGTATCCATTGAAATTCTATTACTTTCAGGGTCCGAAGATGCATAATTTTCGTAACTTTCCATTTCTTGAACTAAAATCTGACTGGCAAATTGTTGATTATTCTGAATTTGATTCCTAATAATTTTTTGAACTAGTTTATCCTGCATTTGAGCTTCGTTTAAATATTCTGAGCTCCAGTGGTCCATTTCTGAGTCGGATGAGCTACGACAATCTTCGTAAACTACTTGGTCGTTATCTGATTCATAAGAGTCCATAGATTGCTCATATTCTTCAACGTACTTGGAATTTGAACCCGATTGTGAATTAAAGCCTAGTCGGGAGCCTGGTCGTTGGAAATATTCGCGATTCTCAAAAGATGGCTTATAGCTAATATATCTATCACTGTCCATAGCTGGAGAAGTAGGTAAAGATTTAGGCTCTTGAGGACTTCCTCCCCAAAATGCTTCCTCTCTGTTCTTTTTTCTTCGATTTAATCCGTGATCTGAAACTAAGCTATCAGCTTTTGTATGATCTACTGCAATCGAGCTTCTCATCTGAAAGTCATGATAAAGGTCTTGTCTATTTCTAGTGCGTAACATTGGAAGACATGGCTCTGGGCGAGGCTCTTCTTCAAGTGAAGGAGATCGGCTTAATGGAGGTGAAGGTGTTTCTGGTTGAGTTATATCTGTCAAATTTCTCTTTTCCCTCGTCTTAGTTTGCTCTGGAATAGTTATATATCTTAAAGAGGGCTCGGATCCCAAATCCGAGTCATCATCGTCATTCATAACTTGTTGCCAGTCCTGATACCAATTTTCTTTCTTGTCCTCTATACCTTTTTGACCCATGCTAGCTTCTTGATAGTTTAAATACGCATCTTCTTCTACTGAATCATCGCTGTTGACCAAGGCCAGCCCCGTTGTTGTCTTTAAGCTTTCAGAAGAAACAAATACATGCTCCATTGAGCTTTCCAAATAAGTTTCCTCTCCAGATGTGAAAGATGCTCCATTTGAGGAAGAAGATGAAGAGGAGCTATTTGATAAAGATTTTGAATTCAAGCTATTTTGCGAAATTCTTTTAATTCTAGTAATTGTCTCATCCCACTCCTGGCCATCAACAATTCTCTTTTGACGATTTCTATTTCGTCTAAGCTTATAAGTTTCCAAATTCTTTTTCAATCGCATCAATTCTTGCTTCTCTTGTTCTAAGCAAAGTAATAAGTCGTCGCTAGTAGGAGAAGCTACCGACTTTGAATTTTCAGAGAATGGATCTCTAATCATTGTATTAAAATAAAATGGTAAAAAATAAAAAGCTAGAAAAGATTGGAAATAAAATATAAAATAAAAATAATTAATATCAACTAACTAGCACCCAACTAAGTAAAAAACTATCATAAAAGAATACTAGAAAGGAGAATGTGTTCAATTTATATGAAAATCAATCCAACCGTTTTTGACAATAATAAGAGTAATAATTTTAAAACAGACAGCATGAATAACCAATAATAAGCCCTAAAAGAGACTTTTAAAAGAGTAAATTAGGATAATCGTGGTAATTTGCGTGCTTTACAATTTTTAAACCCTCCTTTCTTTCCCCCACTAATTTTATTTTACTCCCCCACGCTAGTAAATTCTAAATTTGGTAGCTGATGGCAATTGAGTAAATTGAAGGATTTTTGTTATTACTATTATTTTGGTATATACTTATATATAATCCCACTCAAACCAGTTAGTTAGAGGGATGTGTGTACTCTATCTCTTTATGATTTAATAGTAAATGATAATTCTTTCCGAATAAAATACTTATCACAGTACAAAAATGCAATGAAGCATATTTTACTGGAATAAATTAGTAATAAAATAAAAACAAGTAATCTCCCCTCTAATTGGTCAATTTTAACCTTGAAAAATTAGTCACAATACACGTTGCAGATTAAGCTTGTGTTAAAATAAGCCAAAATCCTTTGCAAAAAGTAGACCAAAGTAAAATAGGCAAAGTATTGTTATTTATTAAATTAATATCAACGATCTAATTCTAATTTGGTTTTTAACTTAAATTTACAGGATTTTAATTACTATTAAATCATATTCACTGAACTATCAAAACAAGCCTAAAATTGTTATCGATTAATTAATATTGTTAATTAATATCTGTTAATTATTAAGCGTATTAAGAAATAAATTCAATTTATATTAGATATATAAAATATTAAATTATAACAGTAATAATATTATTACTGTTATTATATTATAACCAGTTTAATAAACTTTAACAATAACTTTAGAGTTTATACTAACTACCAATCAAATAAAACTTCGCATAATAAGAAAATCTATTAATTACAAAATAACAACGATTAACATCAAACTTAGACTAAACCCAAATATACGTGTATTAACTTAATTTTATAAACAAATTAAAAATTAATAGACTGAGGGGGATATGTTAATAATTATTGAACTTTTTATTTTTATTTTACAATTGTTAAATTGTAAGGTTTTCTTATTGATTTTAATTAGCATTAAATTAATGTTATTTTAAATTTGCGTGTTTTACTTTAATATAGAGTTTAACTTTTGTGACCCAGCTTGTATCTCACCGCTAACAAATACATGTGATTTCTGATGATAAAATTGAAATGAAGTCTAATTCTCTTGCATAAATTAAATATATATTACTTGTAATGGGATCCATCTGCATTGTAGAATAGCAATGTTTTACAAATATTAATTAGATTTATTACACTATGCACTGATTCAGCTTCGTTGCAAATTAGTAAAATAATTGTAGATAGAGATATAGAATATAACAAGACACATATTTTCAGAAAGTAAATACTTCAATAAGCTATTATATATAACTTCCAAAAGACACCATAAACTAATAGATAAAAATTTTTAACAATCATTGAAACTTATACATGAATTTAAAATTGGATCCAATGCACAGTATATTTAGTTTATTATAAACTAAGAATATGATGTAATGTATATGTAGATTTTCTTTTAGGGTGAATTCTTTATCCAGTTCTCCATATTAAATTGTTTATTAGATAAATACAAACTTTATCTAAGAACTATTGAATTATAAATTTAAATAAAATCGCAGTTTATTATCCATTAATAAATTAAATATTGTAATTATTCTAAAGTTAATAGTTAATTAAAGGACTTGATTACCCTTATATCAGGTATTTTTATGAATTTAACTAATTTTATATATATTTTATTCGCTATTCAACATAAATAATTCGTCGAATTTATAAAAACACCTGATAAATCCTTAATAAACTATTTAAATACAAATAGCTCACTAATTAAAATTTAGACTTGTAATATTAAATTTAGTTGAACCTATTATACATTGTTTATTTACTAATAGTAATATCAATTTATTATTTAGTTAATAATATATTATACAAAATTTATTTAATATAAAAGTATAAACTGACTTATTTAAATATAATCATTTTAATTAGAATTTTTTTAATATATTTATACTAATTATTATCTAATTATATTTTAATTTATTTTTAATATAAGTATAATACGGACATGTAATATAGCATTGAATTTAAAAATTTAGTTATTAATACAATTCATAAGTTAACTATACATATCTATATAACAATATCTTTTATTAATTAAACTATTACTTAAAGCTTAATATAGCGGCTATCCCATAATAATAATTTAAAGTTATTAAATTTATAAATTAGATTAATAGGGTCAAACAAAATTAATTAATATAAAAATATATAAGTTAATGGAATCTGTTAAAGGTAAAAATATAATATAAAACTAATAAATAATATTAACAAATAAATAGAGTTAGAAACAAACCTCACAGCACTCGAGTTTGAGCTAAAAAAGTTAAAATCAAACTTAGTACAAGTAACTTCATATCAACGTAAATTATTAGAAATAGGTGAAATTTGGGTAAATAAACAAAATTATATGCATTAAATTTACTAATTATTGAGTTTATAGACAAATAAGTTAATTAATCAATTACCTCCCACTTCAGACTCTACAACTACAGCTACACACAATTTAAAAACTTTAAAAAAGAAGAATTCAAGCTCTGAAATAAGTTCTAGTTCTGGCGATTCCGATTTATTAGAAACTGAAAATTCAGAAAGTTTATAACACAAAATAAATCCCTCTGTATTATAGTATATGATTGTGCATTGATGATGAACTTATTCCCAAACTTTAATCGTACCATCAACTGAACACGATAACATTTGATCTGATTTAGGATTGCATGAAGTCCATATAACCCCTCTACTATGAGCTTTTAGAGTTTTTAAAGGTTTTGGCTAAAATTTAAAGTTAAT
>KQ964422.1:196547-206877 GCA_001566745.1 Conidiobolus coronatus NRRL 28638
TTCGAATGAGTATATTTATCCTTATTTCCTATAAGCTTAGATATATAATAAATATTATACACCTTTTAAAAATATGTTATAGTCATATTTTACAGATACGACATAATTTACAAATCTTCATATTATAGATTATAAAAATCATTACTTACCATGGTTGATATTTATTTTCATAAAATAGCTTATTTCAAATATTAGCTATATTAAAGGAAGAAAAATGTTAAATTAATATCTAGTAAACTATAGAATAATATTATTTTCTAAATATAAATTGTATCTGATAGTGATATTAATACACTACAGCAACTGCAAGTAAATAAGAAACTTTAGGCAATCTATAAACTTGTGATAATTATACATAATAAAATACTGTATATATTTCCAATTGTAGAAAATTTCTTTTTATTTATATATCAAGTTCTAACAACAACTTTGCGATTTAATTTACGATTTCACAATTAATATACTGATATTATCTAAATATTCTATAACTTAGACAATACTCTACAGCTCTACGCACTACTAACAAGCATTTATACAATACAACTTTAATCTATAATGATACTATTACAGCTGTATTATATCATTGGATTTATACTATGCTTTATATTACTATAGTTATATATCACCATAATAGTTGTTATATTATTATAAAGTTTATAAGATCAATACAATATAATATAATATAATATAAAAAATCAAACAAATGTTATTGACCAAATTTAGAAATAAATAAATTTTCAACATGTATATAGATTTGAGCTATGATATATATTTTAAATATAAACAAATCTCTTTATAACGATTGATTGTTACAATGATATTTTTATTAAACAATATATAATTACTTTGAAACGGCGATTATATGTATTATTTATGTCAGCTATTAATTAAATGAATATACAGGCTTTCTTATTAATAAGAGTTAAATTTTTATAAGATAATTTATCCAATTATTAATATCTAGCCAATTAATAGCGGGTATTATATAATTTTTAAGCTTGAAGCCCAGGTTTAGTATAAGATAATGAAATGAATCAAATTTTTAAAAAAGATAAGTAGTTTTCAAAATTTGATTTTATAAAAACAATTAATATATAAAATAATCGTTTATACACGCTTTAACTAGTAAATTGTTTTAAAAATATGATATAATAATCAGATGTAGTTATAATTAGAGTACATATTTTGATATTTTAGGCATAATTAATGATTTTTGTTTAATTAAATAGATCTCTAAAGATTGTAATATCCACATGGCCGCGTTAATTTTGTAAAATAAGCAATTTATTACTGATGGTGCCTTTTGATAATCCTAAATTGGATGTTTCAACTATCATCAGGTCCGAAATTTAAATTAAACTCTTAATTTAGCTCCTCTCCTTGAATTGAAGGTTCTAGAGAATGGTGTTTTATTAATCTGCTACTATACTATGAGCTAATTAATGTTTGCAATTTTTGTGTAGCCCTATCTGTTATTATAATTAGGCAAATAATTGAATTATGATAAAAAATTATCAATTTAATTAATATAGAAAATTGATAAAAAATTTAACACCAAAATAGATTAAAAAGAGTAAATTGAATACTTATCAATTTTAAAATCTCAACATTAATTACTAGATTAAATTTGATAGTTTGAATGATGCCTTATTCGCTATGGGAAGGGACTTTGGCAAAAAATCTATAACTAGTTCAATCACAAGACCAGTGAGTAAAATTGGGATGTGAAACGCGATACAACTTTTTGAATAAAACCAAAATTGGTATAATGATAGTTACTCAAAAAGCGATGGTTTTCAAATTGCTGTAATTAAATGGTAATATTAAAGTACTTTATGATTTAATGAGTAGTTGGATTATTCTTCAGCATATTTATAATCTTCTAATAATAAACTTATGGCACCGGAACTCTCTCGTTGAGTTGGTACATTCAGTAGAGCATATATGTGGTTCTATGTTTGATCAGATACAAAATGTGAATAATTCATCCAAACTCTTGCTCATCCAATGGCCTTTTCGAATATTCGAATTTAATTAACTAATCTAATGGATTACAATAAAAATTATTATTTTTTAATAAAGCTTCAATTTATTCAGTATGTTTTTGTAAAATTGATCCAATAAGCCATTAGAGGCAATAATAAGCATAAAAACTAGATAGAAATCGATGTACATATTCAAGTTTATATTATTACGCAATTAAGTTTTATAGCTAGGCTTAAAGAATATTTGGTAGAATTTTCCTTTATTAAAGCTAATAAGAAGCAATGCTTTTTAGAGACAAAAGCGGGCTCTATCGCAACTTGTTCAGTTCCTTCTATTTTACCATGTTATATCTTAATTAATTAATTCATTTATACAAAATAGTGAACCCACTAATTTTACGTTCACACTACTATATTGTTAAATTTAGTAAAATTGCGTTTAATGTATTATCCTATCAAGCCAATTTATCTGTTTACTATCTATCCCTAAGCATTTTTATATTTTGGAAATTAGCCACACTTAGTAGCTCAGTTTATTTGCTTTTTCAAAAGTTGCTTTTAATTATTCTATTTCTCAAGGCGGAAAAACAATAATAATTATTGACAAATTTATTTTCAAATAGTAAATTGGATTAACATCTAGTGCTACCAAATAATTTTTTCAGAAACAAAATACAAAAACGATATCAAGTTTATCTGAAAAATATTATAGATAGCCATCTTTGCAATTAATTGATTGTTAAGCTATCAACGTTTGAAATCCACACTAACCTCAAGTGATCAAGACTTGTTTAGTTTATAATTAAAAATGGACAATTGCTATGGTTCGTTTCGTTAATTATATAGCTGTCAAAGGGATTAAACAAGTCCAAAATCGAATTAAAAGAGAATCTGATCTGATATCTATAATATCTATTAACATCTATCTAATATATATTTATTTGTTTATAAAAACCTAATTACTTAGTTTGATTAGTTGATTGTATATTCCGGATTTTTTATTTCTGCCAACTGCTATTCAAAATTAAACCTAGTTTCAGTAGGTAACATTCTCTAATACAAGTATTATACTCCTATTTTAGCTCACATAGTGCAAGCACATTAATAGTAATTTCTATTTTTATAGTAAATATGCAAAAAAAAGTAGATATTTGTGCGCAATAAAGCTTAAATTCTATGTGAATAATATATATTAATCTTAATAAATAGTTACTGTCATGATAAACTACCAATTAAACTCTGTTAAAGATTAATTTATTAGGGTTAAATTTAATTAGGTGTTGTAAAGCAGTAAACGATACAATTTACACAAATTCATGCATTTATATTCAACTCAGGTTAATTTCCTATTTAAAACTCCACAATATTCAATTCAGCCTATCAAAGTGACGTATGGGAGATAAAGAAAGAGGCTCAACTATTCCATATTGAGTAAAATTCATTTGAAGGTGGAATATTGTACGTTGTGAAAATAGTCGATTTTTGGCATTATAAATAGGAGCAGAAGTATACCTTTAAACTAAAAGCCATATTTATTTATTAATTAATTACATAATGGTTAAGCCAACCTTATTAATTGCTACTTTACTCACTAGCGTATTAGCTGGAGTTCACAATATTTTCCCCAAGCCTACTGAATTAGTCAGCTCAGGTAACACCACTGTTGTCATCTCCAATGACTTCCAAGTCTCCATCAGCGCTAAATCTCGCAGACTCAAGAAGGCTGGTGAAAGATACGAAAAATTAATCCAAAAGGAACACTATGCTCCTATTGTCCCTCTTTTCAAGGCTGCTCCTTCTGGATACCCTACTGTTTTAAAGAGCGTTAAGGTCGAAGTTGAAGATGGTGAAGACTGTGACTTGACTATCAAGACCGATGAATCATACTCCATCGAAATTACTGACAAGGCTACCGCCACCATCAAGGCCAAGACCATCTATGGTGCTATGCACGGTTTAGAATCCTTCTCTCAACTTGTCCAATACGACAAAAAGTCCAAGACTAGCCATATCCCCGCTACTCCCCTCAAGGTCAACGATAAGCCCCTCTACCCCCATCGTGGTATTTTAATCGATACCAACCGTAACTGGATGCCCGTTGAAACTCTTAAGCGTACTATTGATGCTATGTCTTATAACAAGTTAAACGTATTCCACTGGCATATTCTTGATGCTCATGACTTCAACTTCAAGTCTAAGTCTCACCCTGAGCTCTGGAAAGCTATGGATATCGTTGAAGAAGATCAACTTTACACCTACGATATCATCAAGGATTTAGTTGAATATGGTCTTGAACGTGGTGTTCGTATCATCCCCGAAGTTGAAGCTCCCGCTCACGCCTACACCCTCGGTAAGGCTTTCCCTGAAATCGCCACTTCCTTAGATATGGATGAATGGGATGTCTACGCTGCCGAACCCCCCAGTGGTCAAATTGACCCTACCAACCCCAAGTCTCACAAGATTGTTGCTGATTTAATTGACGAATTTGTCCAACTTTTCCCTGATCAATACATTCATTTATCTGGTGACGAAGTCAACAACAACGCCTGGAACAACTCTGCCACCATCAGAGAATACATTGCTAAGCACAATGTTACTTTCGACAAACTTTTAGGTGATTTCAATCTTGGTATGCAAGCCCAAGCTAAGAAGCACAACAAGTCCGTTATGGTCTGGGAAGAAATTCTTTTGAACCACAACGTCACTCTTCCTTCTGATGCTTTAGTTCAAGTCTGGTTAGGTGCTTCTGATACCAAGAAGGTCATTCAACGCGGTCACGATGTTATTGCCTCCTCTTACCAATACTGGTACCTCGACTGTGGTCACGGTGCCTGGATCGGTGATGCTCCCTCTGGTTCCTCATGGTGTGATCCCTACAAGCACTGGCAAATTGTCTATACTTATGACCTTATTGCCAACTTAACCGCCACTGAAGCTAAGAAGGTTAAGGGTGGTGAAGTTACTGCCTGGTCTGAACAAATTGATGCTCAAGTTATTGACAAGTACCTCTGGCCCCGTGCTTCCGCTGCTTCCGAAGTTCTCTGGTCCGGTAACCGCGATGATGGTAAGGTACGCAGCACTAAGCATGTCCTTCCTCGTTTGAACGACTGGCGTTTCCGTTTAGTCAACCGTGGTATCGGTGCTGAACCCCTTCAACCCCTCTGGTGTGTCAAGAACCCCTACAGATGTGACTCTACCACTAATATCGCTAATGTCAGAGTTCCCTATGTCCCCAAACAATAAGCATCTCTAATTAGTTATTTTTCATTGCTTGTTCAAAAGTTTTCATATTTTTAGCGACTCTGATCGCATATTATTTTTATTGAATAAAACTACTAAACCAATTGTAATTAAAACAGCTCAGCTTACAAGCTCTTTTCATATATCTATTTTTTGCTATACTCATACTATCACAATCTTGCTATATTCATATTATAATTTAAAATTTATATTACTTAATAAAAAAAATTATTTTTAGATTATATTTCAAAAACTAATAAACAATAATTTCGACTAACTGATTTGGAACTAGCTAAAATTGATGAAAATAAAATGATGTAATAACAAATAGTTAACAAATATTAGAAGTTGACACTTTTATTACTGTTGCAGGTGCTATCAGCTAATGATACATAATTATATATGAAATATATTTTTAGCTAGCTTTGAATTTCAAAACCTAACCTTAATTGCGCTTTATCCACTTAATACTAAATTAAGTTTATAATTAAACTTTTCCCAAACCCTAATATAGATTTATCCATTCGAAAATAATACACACCTTTAAGTATATTCTTTAATAGTTCAATGTTTGGCGCAAATCCAGATAATCGACACATAGTCCTCTTACATCAGGTCTATAGATAATTTTTACTGGCTGTATATCTAAATTAGCTAATGGGTAGATGCTTATATTTATTTTATTAATAAATGGCATTTATAAAATATTAGTTCCAAATAACTATACAACAAGGTGGCATTCTACTCTAAAGTAGTTTCTCATTTCACAGCTAGTATCCAGGATAAGATGCAATGGATACTTATATAAGCGCAATATTAAAGCTCTGAAATATTTTTTACTAATTGCTATATGTTACTTCGCAAATATGTACATGTATACAAATGATAATTATAGCTATCAAGATAGCAAATTCTAATAAAAATGTGCTATTTCCCTTACCTTATAATTATGCCACATCTACTGTAAATCGAGAAATTATATGATGCCATACAGTCTCACAAATAAGTATTTGAGTAATATATAGCAATGTTTGTAAGTTATATATTAACAAATTTGAACATTGATGCAGAATAAAAATTATTTTAACTTATTATAATTAATATGTACCAGCGCTATATAATACAAATATACATATAATTTATTGCAGATTTAAAAAATTTTTAATACAGAATATTTGTACATTGGTTTTAAACTAGTGTTCAATTAAGAAATATGAGTATACTTGTGTTATCAAGGTATTTTTAAAAATAAAGCATCTCACTATTTAAAAAACTGTATTAATCTTGCAAATTAAAAACTTCCTAATAACCTTTTAGAATTTTAACTAATATAGTACAAATAAATGTCTAATTTTCTGTTGAAACTTGTAACAGACAGTATTCATGCTTAGAAAATAGGTTATATTATTTTTCTAATTTTTACTCTCACTTTCACTGCTAAATACGTTTTGTCCAAAACAGTAATAACTTTTTTATATTATTCAGACAAATTTCATCTTATTACAATATAAATTGACAATTTGTTCAACTTTGCGCTAATTTAGCTAATATTACATTAAACTTTTAATTCTAGAAATTTACATATATTTCATGTTTGTATATAGCAGGACGGAACAGAATAAGAGATCAGGTCATACTATAGTTGCATGATTTCCAAGTAACAATGATGTAACAAAATTAGAAATTTTAAGGGTTAATTTCATTATTCAAGTATAAAAGCAAATTAATGTACGTCACAAGTTTTATAATAAAAATAAAAATAATGACAAAATATACAATATTAATAGCACACTTAATCTCTAATTCTATAGTCAATATACATAATATATTTCCAAAGCCGGCAGAGTTAACAACCTATGGAGATACTACTATTTTAATAGATAACTACCTTAACATTGAAGTAAATACAAACTCACCTAGATTATTAAAAGCTACTATTAGATATGAAGAGTTGATAAATAAGGAGAAATACTCGCCAATAGTTCCATTGTTTAAACTTCACCAGTCTCCACCATATTACTCTCCAGTACTGAATAGTTTAAGCATTAGTATTGAAAACGACAGGGATATTGACTTTAATCTCGATACTGACGAATCTTACACAATTGAAATTTTACCAAAACTTAATACCGCAAAAGCAATCATTAAAGCTAAAACTGTTTATGGTGCAATTCATGGCTTAGAGTCATTTTCGCAGCTTGTAAAATATGATAAACATTCAAAAGTTCGCTATATCCCTTCCACACCACTAAAAATTAAAGATAAGCCTAAATACTCGCATAGAGGAGTTTTAATTGATACTAACAGAAATTGGATGTCAGTTAAAGCAATAAAGAGAGTAATAGATGCTATGTCTTATAATAAGTTAAATGTTCTTCATTGGCATATTCTAGACTCTAACGACTTTAATTTTAAATCAAAATCACACCCAAAACTATGGAAATCAATGAAAGTTGTAGAAGAGGAAGAATTATACACATATGAAATCATCAAAGAATTAGTAGAATATGGGTTAGATAGAGCTGTTAGAATTATACCTGAAGTAGAAGCTCCTGGGCATTCTTACTCAATTGGCAAAGCTTACCCCGATTTAGGAACTTCTTTAAACGAGGATGATTGGAGATTTTATGGACCAGGCCCTCCAAGTGGTCAGTTAGACCCAACTAATCCAAAGTCTAGTCAAATTGTAAAGGATTTAATTGACGAGTTCGCTCAACTGTTCCCTGATAACTATATCCATTTAAGCGGCGATGAAATTAATAACAATTCTTGGGATTCATCAGAATCTATTAGAAAATATATGAAAAGATATAATGTAACATTTGACGATTTATTCAAAAACTTCAATTATCAAATGCAGATACAAGCTAAAAAGAATAACAGATCTATTATTGTTTGGCAAGAAGCATTATTAAAGCATAGCTGTAAGCTCCCTCCTGATGCTTTAGTTCAAGTATGGCTAGGCGCAAGCGATGCTAAAAAGATTATTGAGCTTGGTCATAATGTTTTAGCTTCTTCTAACCAACATTGGTACTTAGACTGTGGACACGGGACTGAAATAGGAAATTATCCAACTGGAAAATCTTGGTGTGATCCTTATAAACATTGGCAAATTGTATATTCATATGACTTAGCAGCTAATTTAACAGCTGAACAGGCCAAAAAAGTTAAAGGGGGCGAGGTAGCAGCTTGGGGCGAGCAAATTGACGAGCAAGTAATAGAGAAATTCCTTTGGCCAAGGGCTTCGGCTGCTTCGGAAGTTCTTTGGACTGGAAATCGTGATGGCGATAAAATTAGAAGTACAAAGCATGTGCTTCCGCGCTTAAACGATTGGCGCTTTAGAATGGTTGGAAGAGGTATTGGAGCTGAGCCCCTTCAACCACTATGGTGTGTTAAAAATCCTTACAGATGTGATTTAAATTAAGATTAGTAAAGATTCTGTATAGATTCTGTATAGACTCTCAAATATTTTCAAAATGATAGTTATATTAAAACTCAATTCACTAGCTATTCAATAAGATTGGATGATGCATATGAATCGGGCCTATAGCCAATAAACTCTTTCAAAAAGCTATTTTTACCTCTAATTACCTAACATCTATGACAATTGTTTATATTGACGTCAGCCATAAGATATATTTTTCTTATCAATAGCCAGATTACTATTGTTGAAATATTTTATACTGCTGTTACTATGCTATAAATAAATTTATTATATATTTAAAAAATGCGATATTGTTAAATAAGGATATATTAAATAACATGAAAAATAGATAAGAACTAATATTGTTCATAAAATAAGATTAATAGATTAGATAAAAGGTAAAATTTATATAATGATTTAACCAAGTTAGCAATAGCTTGCCTATCTGTGGCAAAGGTTTTTATTGAGTGAGAAAGAATGGATAATTATATATATGAATTCAATATAATACTGGTTGTCAAGAAATTACACAAAGTGAAATAAACTAGAATTATTCAATACAAAAGGGACCTTTAAGCTGGAGAAAAGATTACATACTATAATTAAGTCTTGGACCGTTAATTAGCAAGTCATTTATAATAACGCTAAAACGCTAATCAGTTATCTTTAGTTTGGTTAGTAGTTTCATCATCGCTGTCATAACTATTATTCATAGAGGTAGCAGCTGCTAATGAAGTAAAGCTCATAAACATTAAACATTCCATAATTTTTTTTCAGAAAAAAAATTGAAAATAGTTTTAACATCAGCTGAATACTCAGATATTTATAGTGCTTAGGAGAAACTATTTAGACTGAATGAAAATTAGAAAAAGGGGGTAACATAATTAGCTTATTGGTTGATATCAGATTACATAGAAGATCTTATAATTATATTAGGTCTTATCGTTTATAACTATTTATTTACAGTTAAACATTTAATAATCAGTTTAAAATTAAACCGAAAATTTTTTTTCTAAATACAAGAAATTTGGTCATTAATGCTCATAAATAATTTTTTGATATATGCAAAATCCTTATCTGTTATATGCTACGTTCCAATAATAATGAGATTTAAAGAAAGCAGCAATAGTACTATTAATGGTAGACAAATAATAGTATGACTTTTATAAATCGTAAGATGCTTTTTATTAAAGGTTTCATAATACAAGTATTAGTATTTATTAGCAAAAATGCTATGACTTTAACTTTTCTAAACTATTATCGTTTGATATTAAGTGCTAAATTTCTATAGCGCGGTTTTATAAAACAAATAGACCCCGTTATAACAAATTTATAAATGACATCACTTGAGTACATCTACTATATCAAATGTTATCTAAAAACAAGATTATGTCATAATATTAAGATGGTTGATAATATGGAGTCCATTAATAAGATTAAAAGCATCAGATAATATTTATTAGAGGATTTTATATTTAAAACGCTTTAACTTAAAATAGTCAGATTATTTATAAAACTGTATAAACTTTTATAATTTTGTAACATTAATTCGCTAATTACCAATTCAAACTTATCCTTTCAATTATAGTAACTATAATAATTATTTTAATATTATTTGATTCTAAAATATTAAAAATAGATCATAATAAGTACTATCTAATAGATATTTTCTACATAAATT
>KQ964422.1:208213-230346 GCA_001566745.1 Conidiobolus coronatus NRRL 28638
ATATTATATAGTAAAGCTATTATTTTAAATTGTAGAATTTGATTTACTTATAATGTCATAATATATTAAAAAATCACGCATTAGATATTTATTAAGCATATACTCAAAGTGATCAAATGACTATATAAATAACTATAAATACATATATTAAATACTAATTTAACATGTTAAAAATAACTAATAAATTACAAAAAAAGTATATTTATTGCAAAGTTTTATAAAAATTAATGTGATAATAATATGATTATAGTTTAACGTATTAGAGTGTGAGGGACACAAAATTACTAAGTTGAAGTCGTTAATTAAATTGCGCCTCGCAATTTCTGAACAATATACAAATAATTTTTTGACCCCTAATCAGAGATAGTTTCAATGTTGAAAAATGTACAACTTGTACTGTTAATTTCTTTTTGTTAACTAGCTAAGTGCTTTAAATCTATAAATTTCATATGTCTAATAATTTAACAATATATTACTCAGGCTTTTCTGTAAAGCAATAAATTCAAGCATAATTACTCTGAAAATAATATGCAAGATAAATTAACTTCAAAACCTTTCCTCAAATTTTCTCAAATTAATTAAAATTCTGTACTAAATTAGACTGTTTACTAACTTTCATACCTAATTAATTAATAGTAAGTTAGTTTAGTGTATTCTCTCACGTATTAAATTTATTAGTATAGTTAGTTTACTAGTTTATATGGATAATATTTTTTAAATAATTAATTGATATGCTGTATAGGTTTATTTCTTGTCTTGGTAATATTAAGCTAATTGATTTGATGTTTTAGCATGTTGTGTTAATTGAACTTTATGTATTAAACTAAATAGGCTAATCTTTAACAAAAAAAATAATGATGACGAATAATGTATACACTTGTTAAATGTAATATTTACAATATATATAAGCTATAAAACTATGGTGAATGATCCAATCAATAATAATAAAAACTTAAAATCACCCTTGAATAAAACGTATATAATAATTGGCACATTTGGTTTAGGTTATACAGAATATCAATTATTATCGTGATCTAAATATCATATATAAACTCAAATAAATGGGTTAAGATGGTAGATAAAATGTATTAAATTAAAAAAATAAAGTTATTTAGTAGTATAGCGTAGATCAACTATAAGATATCCTAAAATAAAAAGATGAAGGAGGGGAGGTGTAAGGGTAGGGTATTTTGATTTGTTAAAAAAAGAGAGAGAAAAGTTAGTAAGGCGTTTGTTTGTGTAAATGTGTTAAATTAGATTGGAAGTGAGTTATTAGCTAACATTTCTTTCCTTATTCTAACAACTCTATGATACCCTATAAACGACTTAACAAGGAACATGAACCCTATAGCGAACATTATATAGCCCATCATTGATCTAACTTTATCCTTATCAGGCTGTAGTTCATTCATAGAATCATCATTATCATGAATGCCTACACCGTCAGGTTGGAAGTAGTTAGGGTTGATTATGACTTTAATACCTGTACTAACTAAAGTGGCTCCTAAACCTGCAAATGATCCAAATCTGCCGGAGTGGTTAATGTGTAAGAGATAAGTTAAAACAAAACCAACCCACTCAAACATAAAACTAACTATAAAACTCCATAAAAAGGCGTAAATCGAGCCAACAGGCAAGTGATCTACTAGTACATCGTCAGCTGCCATTGGAATAAAGGTCATATTATCGAATTGAGGGGGACTGGGCTCTTGCATAGTTTGATCATAATTTGGGAGGGGTTCATCAGGAGGACCATCCTCCATTTCTGCGTCAATTGTAGGGGGACTATTCGCTGTAGGCTTATTGATTTGGGGTTTAGCGGATAAATTAGCAAATACACCATCATTTCCTCCTATTATAACAGATGCTTTTTTAGCTGCTTCTACTTGAGCAATTTCTTTTTCGGTGATTTGGGCATTATCATTGGCGGCCCCATTTGTCTGCTCATTTTCAGGGGGGAGTATACTAATTTCATCTTCTTCAGTTGATTGCAAAGGATGAGATAGAGGTGTTGGTGTCTTTTTAGCTTTAGAGGGGAGAAGGGACTCTTTTTCGGCATTTTTTTCTTTTATAGAGTCAGAAGCAATATCTAAATCAAAATGAGTTGAGGTGGAGGAGTGAGGCTCTTCAACTTCTTCGTACGAAGAGTCGAAAGAGCTATCATCCTTAGAATGCTGACTTAATAAAGGAGTTTTCCCATTGGTGTCTGATGGGGTACTCTCTGAAGTTTCTTCATCAATAATGTAGGGATTACTAAATAATTCTTCAGATTCAGCCTATTAATAATATTAGTTAGTTTGAGTTAAGAAAAAATCAGCTAGATTAATATTACTTCTTTAGCAGGGGTATTATTCTTTTTAAAGAGCATTAAAGATAAAAAATTAAACAAAAATAATTAAGAAAAGTGGGAGAAGATTATGAGAGTGTTATATAAAAACTGGTATCAAATAAATAAACAGAGAAACACTTATAAACTACTAATAAAGGTATATTTTTAAAATAACTTTTTAATTTATAAAAACTAAAATACAAAAAAATATTATATAAAAAAGAGAGTTGTGGATTTTAAATTAAATTATTTTCCTTAGCCTTTTCTAAATTTATTTTGTTTCAATTTAAAAAATTTTATTACTTTAATAATCAACTTTTGGGAGAATTAAAAGAGCTGTAACTGCTTTAATGAGGGTTTTTAGTTACAGGAGAAACTGTGATTTGGTCAATATTACAAGGATATTGGACATAACCACAGGCCACAAAGCATATATGATAAACAGTATTTACCAGATTCAGTTAAACAGACGATTGTGTATATGAACATATTTTGAACCACTTCAAATTAATAGGGGGCCAATCACAATAAGGAGGGATCGTCAATTAACTAAAGAACTAGATCATACAGGAAGAAGAATTAATTAGGAAAATTCTTTGAATAGCAGTTATATATACAGAATAATATAATGATTTATATACAGAGTATACTCTATTTTTCACACTCTTGGCGTGGATTATATTATGCACGGAGCTATAATTATATTAATTCTTATTAAACTCACTAGTTGCTCTTATCCCAGTAGGAATAACTATTTACTTTTAACATGAATAACTCGCATAATTTTATTACTAAGCTTAGCAGATTATTATTAAGCATACTGGAAAAATTCTTCTGCGAGTGATTTCTAGAAAAATTTTTAATTGCGTAATTGCTTAAAAAAGCTACGTGTAAAATAATGTTAGAATCGGAGATGATTTGTAATTTAGCTGTAATATAAAAAAGTTATTAATAATGAATAAAACGCTAAATGTATTATATAATTAGCTATATATTATTACTGATCAATAGTCTATATAGCGACAATATACTACAAGAATTACTTTATCAAGTATATACTAGTTAATTAAGGATAAAATAGGCAATATTGCAGATTTTAAATCTTAGAAGAAAACCCTAATATTAACTTATTAATGGCGCAGTACTGCCAAGTGTGAGAAAGTTTTTTAATAAATCTGCTTTAATCTTCTATTAATTAAAGTTTTCAAAAACTTTATGAAACTTTAGTTAGGGAAAGCTAAAAAAGAGTAATATTATGGTTTGAATGATATTCACTGATATAAATCTTAGAATATATGAAGTCTTTTTTATCTACTTTTAACCATATAGTTTTATTATTTGTTTTTAATATTGGCAAGATGTTAATACAACAGCAACAATTTTCACAATAAACATAGTATAGTTAGTGTTACACAAGGCTAAAACAAATATGGAATGAAGTAATAGCGCTTATTTATTAATTTATACACTATAATCTTACAAAGTTAAGCTAAATTTTAAGACATGAATTTTGAAATTAATTTGTTATTTGTAAAATTCGCTCATTTTTTTTGACATAATTGATCAAAATATAATATTCAAATATTTAACTCTTTATTAATAATTGTAATTAGCTTGATAGTTTACAAATATTACTAAACAATAGTTTGAAAACAGCAGTGTCTTTGTATAGAGATTATGGATGATAGCGAAGTACCGCTAAATTGATTGATATTCGCGTAAATTTATTTTATGGAATATACGTATCATTTCCAAATACTAAAAATCAATATTGTATAGAAGTTTACATAAAGCTACATTTACTGTTATAGTTTTTTATACATATCTTCAAATTAAAGCTGCTGCTATCGCCTTATAAGGAAATAATATATACAACAGTGGCAGACAGTTAATATGTAGTTATTTTTAAATTAAATAGGGATTAAATTATGCTTTTTATATTTTGTACGCTTTTTTTGTAAGCTTTTATCCTCAATTTAAATTAAATCAAGTTTATACAGATATAAGCTGACGTATATCATAAATAAAACCTTGTGCTATAGCTTTTTAATTCTATTTTCATATAATAGAGCTTATATGCTAGTATCTCTACCTATTCTATAATAGTATTGAGATCTGCAAGAGTGTATTAAACTAATACAATTATAATTTGATAGACTTGATAAAGGAGAGAGATAAAAAATAGAATCTATTATAACCCATAAAACAAATAAAATCTATTAAATTTAATTTTAATCAATAAAATTAATGGTCACTCCATTCAATATTCACTAAAAATATATAATAATAACAGTAAAATAATAAAGATTAAAACAAATGAGCGTTAGTATACAACCGTTCTGGGGTGTTTCCAATTTACTACCGAGGAACGTTTGTCCAATAAGATTTAATAATAATTTCTTCTTAGTAATTAATAAACCCAATAATATTATTATTCTATATTAACTTAGTATAGATTTATGCCTCTAGTTTATCAATTATTATTAGTAAAGTAAACCAAAAAACTAATGAAATAGAACTTGCTCAATTATTAAACCCTATTGATTCTGACAACTTTGATGGTAATAAATACTTTGAGAATATTAATAGTGTTGAATTAGACGAAAATAGTGGAAATGTAATCTAATTATTTAATTAAATTATAAATTTACTAATTCTATTTAGTTAGTGTTTACCTTGGGCAACTTGATTTATATTTATAAATGTGAAATTATAGAAGAAGAGAGTAAAATTAAGGGGGATAACGAAGTTGGTTTGGTCATTTTTAGTGATAATGAGAATAATAGCACTGGTAGCAAAGTTCAATATAGCGTAAGTTTATAATATTTTGACTATTTTACATGGTGGCTTCAGATATCTAATTATATACATAGTGGACTTTTGACTGTGTGCTTCAATGTGACTCAATTGTAACAGGCGCCACTTGGTTCAATAATGGTAATTTGTTAACAACGGGAGAAGAAGTGATTGTTTGGAAGCATCAAGCTAAATCCTATGTAAAATCAGCCAGTTACAAGTAATTAATTTTAATCTTAACAAATCACTAAGATTCTTGTATATTAACTAATTATTTTTTCTAGACCAGCTAGTATAGTATACTTAAGCTCCCTTTCTCCAGATAATCACTGGTTTGCTACTATTGGAAAAGTAATATACTGAATTAATTACATTTTCTATATGCTAATAGAGTTTAGAATGATAAACTAGTAAAAATTTGGCAAGTTCCAAACTTAAAAAATCCTCAATTTAAACCGATACCTTACTCTTACCTAAAGCATCCAAGAACTGTTATAGAAATTCGATGGAAATTAAACTCTAAAAAGTACTTGAACGAGAATAGCCCTGAACAGTAATATTTAATAGGATTAATTTTTTCACTACTAACTCAATCTAGACTTCCTGTAGTTTGTACCTGGTGCTTAGATGGAATATTTAGAATTTGGTCTCCTGTAAACCCTTTAGAACCTTCCTCCTTCTTCCTTTGCGGTAATATCAATCCCTCAAGCTTTACAACTACAGAATCTATAACCTCTCCAAATCAAACACATGTAGAGGAGTGTGGTTCTGTTACTAAAACATCTTGTATGCTATCGACTGACTTGCATCATAGTCAGCAATCTTTTCAAAATTCTCCCTTTCATTGGGTTAACTCTAATGTATTAAAATCACTCGTAGAACATGAGTTAAAATCATTATCTACTAAACAAGAACAAGGGGTAGAAATGACACATATGGATGAACTTCACCAGCAGTTATTGAAAGATTTGTTAGATAGAGAACCTGATTTACTCTTTAGAATTCAGCAAGATGGGTCTTTAACATTTTGGAGAGTTGAGCACCTTGGCAAGTTGCCATATAGGACTTGTAAAATATTTATGATGACTAGGATTCCAAATGCCTTCTCCTTGAACTTGAGTAAAGAATCTAATGGTCCTGGATGGGTAGTTGACGCATTTATGGGTGATTCATCTGCTGCATTAACTGTTTATGTCCACACTATAAAGGGAGAGATTACTCAATTCAATATGCGTCTCTCAGACCTACTCTTCCCCGACCAAAGTGGAGGTCAAGTAACTACTCAAAACATATGGTCAGGCCAGCACGGAAACACTTCAACTTTACAAGGTTTCAACAATGGCTACCAAATCTCAATCTCTTCTGACAATGATGTAGGAGTGTTTATTTCAGATCCAGAATTCGATCATGCTAAATTAACAAAAACCTTTGCATTTAGTATTGATCACCTAAAATGTTTTGATCTGCTAAATGACTTAACTTTTATCTTTTTAGACGATAAATTTATTTATTTATATATCTTTCCCCATAAAAATACTTACGAACACTTACACTTAAACAAAATCCCTCACAATACCTCAGTTTCTACGATAAAGGTATTCGATTGTAAGTCCCCCAAGTTTGATAAACTTATTGTTGGCTTTGACTTTAAAAAGAATGAGAGTCACCTCTGGTCCTATAAACACGCTAATCAAGGTGTACACCAACTACACTATTTGGGATCTGATAAAATTCCCTTCGATGCTGATGACTCTTTTGATTGGGTACCTTCCTTTGACACCAAATTCAATGATATTCAACTTGTAGACTCAGTTGTTACCTATAGTAAGAGTCATCAACTTGAACTATGGTCAGTGGATATAAACAAAGTAGGAAGCAATTGTTGGATCCTAAAATCAGCATTAGATTTATCTCACTATAAATTTAATAACATATTAATTAGAGTTGGATATAGAGGCGAGTTAGCTCTGATTCCAAAAGATAATTCTAAATTTTATGCCCTTACATCAGATTTGAACTTTTTAAAGTTTAACGTATATAACTTGATTGAATTAGAATCTAGTGGCACAGAAGGAGGGATTACGGACTTAGCATGGGGATTCAGTTCCACTGGAGATCAATTCTTAGCCATTAGTTTTATTAACAAAGTATTCATTTATTGTTTAAATAACTCTGAAAAAGAATTGGAATGGGAAAAGATAAATGAACTCAAGTTACCTGAATACGTTAAAGAGCCTATAACTCATTTATCCTTCAACACTTCAGGTTCTTTACTCATTTCTGCGGGCTCCCAAATGTTTAACTTATTCGTTTGGAAGGATTCAAAGTGGATGATACGGGAATTAATAACTCAATACCATCTAAATCCACTTTACAATCCAGAATTAATTTTTAATCTAATTGCTTTTGGCTTAAACAACATTGTTAATTTAAATTTAAAGCATGCTAATCAATTTTTCACCCAACAGTACCCAGATATTAATGAAAGTGCCTTAATTATCCCTCCTCTAAGTTATAAATATTTGGTGGATTTAGACTCTGCAGACTCTAAGCCTGTGTCCCATACAGCTGAAGCTCTTTTCAGTTCAGCCAATACACTTTGGGGAAGTGATGACGATACCAATACCGACTCAAGCACACCACCAACTATGAACCAATTCAACAAGCTTTTAGACTATTTAGAGAGGTATGAAGTTGAAAACTTGACAAAACAACAAAAACTAGGATTAAAGCAAGTAGTTCAACTTTATAGGGAAACTAAATCAGATTTGAGTACATATGACAACTTAGGCTACTACTTTTACTTTATTGATAAATACTCAACCCAATTCAAACTAGATTTACCAAAACCTTTAGCTTGGGCATACGCTTCAGAGACTCAAATTCAGCTATTATCTAGTAATTTAAGTAATTTAACAGAGGAGCCATCCTGGGAAAAGCTAAAATCACTTGGGGTACACCTTTGGGCCCAGTCGGACTACCAATTAAGTGTTGAATTAGAAAAGTTTTGTAGAAATCAATTTTCAATTGATAGAGAACCTAGTAGATGTGGCTTATTTTACTTGGCAATGAAGAAGAGGAGATTATTACTAGCAATGTGGAAATCTTCAACTCATCACAAAGAGCAAGCTAGTATGGTAAAGTTCTTGTCTAACGATTTTGAGGAAGATAGATGGAAGAGGGCATCTTTGAAGAATGCTTTTGTTTTAATTAGTAGGCAAAGATACTGGGACGCTGTTAGCTTTTTCTTATTGGGGCAAGCTTTAAAGGATTCTATTAATGTTTGTTTAAAGTACTTGAATGACATTGATTTGGCTCTGTTAATTTGTAGATTATTTGAAGGTGTTCAATCTGAAATGAGTCAAAGTATTATTAAGGAGCAAATCATACCCGCTGCTATTAATTCAGGAGATCGTAACAAAATTTATATTTGTTATAATTTAATTGGAGAGCCTTTATTAGCTATTAAATCTCTAATTTTACCTTTAACAGAGCTCTTCCAAAGCTCTATTAATGAAGATAACAGACTTAATATAATTAACTCTGTGCCACTTCCTGAACTCTATATTCTATTACAATCTAGAAAGAAGGGTAAAGTGACAATAGATATCAGAGATGAAGTTAAAGGTATTGTAAATAGCTTGAGTTACTACTTAAAATTAGGATCACCTAATTTAGCCATTATTCTATTAATTAAATGGAAGAAGTTAGCTGATTCTAGACTGAATGAATCTAGCGAATCATCAGATAGCTTAGCTTCTCAAAGCTCTATGATAGATAGTGGCCAAATTGACTTTGATAGCTGGGGTTGGGGATCTGCACCAACTCCTGCAGCTTCTAAAGCGTCTTCAACAACCCTTGATAAACTATCAACAGATTCTATAAAACTAGGTGAAAAAGTCAAAGATTCCGATAATAGGCAATATCTCCACGATTTAGAACCCATACTAGAAAGGATATCCGATCAATTGACGAAAGAATACATTACATTCCAATCTCATGCTAGTCGCTTACTAGAAGATTTGGATCTTTTAAATTGGCAAACCTATCAACAAACCTGGCAAGAGGGCTTAATTAACCTTAAAAAAGTATTAAATGACGAGTTTTTTTATTAATTAATAGGTAGTTTTAAGAAATAAAAAGTAATATAATTTTCTTTATTAGAACATTAATAAGATAATTATACTTTAACTTAATAATAAATCTATATTATACTTCAATACTATTTAAATAAAATATATTGGTAATAATAGCCAAATTTGAAATTTTTTTGAAATTTTTCTCAATTTAAATATTATGGTGTGATAAGTATTAACAAACATTTTGTCATATAATTAACATATTGACGTAAATTATAATAATAGCATTACCTTTGGGAAGTAATTAATATCAAACTAAATTAACTTGATAACACCTTTATAAAATCTATTTAACATCTTATATTTTGTAATATAAATAAATGTTTAAAACAGATAATAATTTCATTTAAAACATAAATAAATTTAGAGTAATAAAAGCACTAATCTTAGTCATTCGATTTTTGCAAATTTATTAAGTAAACAGTATACGCCAATGCAAGCTTTGCTGCATTCATATAATTTTATGTGCAGCTCATGAGATTTTATTCAATCTAAAAGTCGTAGGCGTATACATAGCAAATTAGTCTATTAAGTTTTATTGATCTAAATTTAACAACTTTAAAAATTAGCAATTAAATAACAAATTACCAAAAAAGTAATTTACCCGAATCAAAAACCGAAACGAATCAGATATCAAATCAAATAATTTTATAATACCAAATCAAACAATCAAAAATTTTATTTAATAAAGTGAATATATAATTTAACGTAAATTATTATTAGACCTATATATCCAGATAAGGGGTTAATATGGCTATGGTTGGATAGTTATTGATTTTGATATAGCTAATAGTTATAAGTTTGCACTTCATTTACTAAAAATAGCATAAAGCGCTGGTGCGTATCACTTGCAAAGCACGTGCTAATAGCTGGGCATTGGCTAATATACAATATATGAATATATAAAATTAATAATCATAGTACATATATATTTATAATTAAAAATACAAAGTATTATGACTAACATATATGACTTAATCTAAATAAAAGTAATGTTAATACCCAAAGTTATACTGGGGTTTAACCTCATACAACTCAATTGTAACTTGTAAAATCTATGTTTAAAAAGAATTCTATAAAAGTAAGTTACAAGCCAAATCAATCAATATTGGATAAAGCCGTATTTTGCTAGGGGTGACTATTGGCTGGAAATGGCCTGGGATTATTTCGTTACACTTAGCTATGTTGCATCAATACTAAGTGAGTAAGTGATATGTAGAGAAAATGTAAAGAACACTTGTATAACTTAATGTCTTTATATTTATTTTACATTAAGCTCAAAAACAGTGTATTAGAGTATAAATATATATAGCATTTAAAAGCCATTAATTATTCAAGCTAAACAGCCTTAGAGGGTAGTAATAATTATAAGCTAAGGCTTTTAATCATTTAATATTGATTATTTTAACACTGATCAATTAATAAGCAATCAGCTAATGTCACTTTGAGGCATAAAACAGTTATCAAAACTCTTGTGTTGCAAAGTGTTGTGGGAGAGAAAAATTAGTTGCAAAAATTAATCATGATCAATAAAATAAAAAACGTGCTCAATTTAAAGTTACTCAAGTTTAGAAACTTGTTTACTGAAAGTGTAATAAACTACGCGCACTGATAATATTATTTTTTAATATTACACCTTGTGACATTTGTTAAAAATTAAGAATAATGAACAAAAATTTTACGAATTACTATTATTATATGATTGCTAGTTGTGTAATTATTAAAATTATGTATTATTACTTTTTACTAATTAATCTAATATTAAAAGTTACAAAAAGATAGATATGTATTATAGTGCTTTTCAAATTTAACAAAGTTACAAGCAATGACTAAGCTATTCACAAACACTAACACATAAAGTTTAGCCTAAATTTAAAGTGACAATCAAGAAGACAAATTAAAAGGAAAAATAAACTCTATTTACATTCTAAATATTAAATGCATGATTTAGCAAACATAAATAATATAGTTTATCTTTACACACTAAGCTCAACGTATAATTCGATTGATTTAAATTGCGTCATTTATATTTGGAGAAGTGATTTAACTTTGCAATACTTCTCCAAGAGCCAAACTCCTTTACAAGAAATCAATGCGTTAATTAAAAAGACAGGATTAAGCTGTTTACCATAAATTAATGCACTCCTTAACTAATGCTATATATACCACGCTCCCTACCCTTGTGGAGATAGATCAACAACAAGCATTTAATTTGTATTCAAAATTCACTCCTAATCAAATTCAAATTCAATTATAAATAAAAAGAATAATTTATAGTTTGCGAATATTATTAAGCCCCTTGAGTATAACTTACCCCAGATTTTTAATCAAAAAGTTTAATTAGAAATTCATATTGGGGGTTAATTAAATATTTTTGTTTTAAGTTATATTGCTATAATATGCCTGTTTTTCTCTAGATATGACTTTGAATTTTTCATTGTAGAGCCATAAAATGAAAAAGAGAAAAATCTTTAGTGAGCTTTAATTATATAATGTAATGCTGGATATTAATTAACGCAGTTATAAAACAAAATAAGTTTGTAGTTTTGTAATGAGTTTAAAGTGAGGAGAGAGATCAAGCATATATACATTTAATTGTACATACAAATCAATTATTCGGCTTGGTTAAATAAATAAATTCTTATTGTTTGTGCTAATTTGATTCTAGTAAGATTTTAGTTTTTAGTTAAATTGAATAGTCAATTAATTTACAGCAAAGGAGGCATGCTAAAATTCTAAACTTTAATTGGCTAATCAAAACATTGTAATTTTATTTGCCAGATTTTGGCTGCAGATTAGGGTAAATTTCCGATTTAATACAATTCTTTAATATATACATATTAAATATGCTATGATATGTCTTTGTGCCATTATAATCTTGTTTATATGTTGTTATTCACTTTGTTTTTAAACTAATTGTAACAGACGATTTAGTTTTATAATAATAATTTATTTTACTTTATAAAGATATAACTGTTTATATTGGGTTTAAATTCGGATATTTTCAGATATATTTATGGTAATTGGCTTGCCTTATTCTTGGTTAGATGGTAATAACAATAAAGCAGCCATTATTTACCCCTTCCAAATATTGTTAAGGCATGTTATCAGTTCAATAACTAGCTATAATTTTATCAAATCCTGAGAGAAAATAGGGAATACATTGACGTTGAAAAGTTTGCCTTATTAGGAAAGCTTAACTTTGGAGTAAAGCCATTGATAATTGTGAGTTTTTTGCCTAGTAGTTTTCCCAAATTGAGATGAGCAAGTGTGTGGAAAATTTTCCAAATTTGGTGTGGAACAAAATTCAACAATCCACTCAAGGTTACATATTGTAGGAGTTGGAGATTTGATTGTTGATATAAATAGGAATTAGCTGGCATGCTTGACGGTATAGTAATTTAATCAATTTACTAATCAATTAGCTACTCTTTCTCCTCTCCTTTGACTGCTTTATATTAATACAATGAGTAGTCATTCTAATTCAACTGTTGGAAATGGCCATATGACCCAAACCGATGTCCGTCGTCAAAGACTCGAAGAGCTTGAAAATGCTAAATTCAGCATGTACCATCTTAAGGCCTGTCTCATTGCTGGTGTTGGTTTCTTCACTGATGCTTACGATTTATTCGTTATTGGTATCGTCTCTCAAATGATTGGTTATGTCTACTTCCCCGATAACAAAGGTCAAGTCCCTTCCGGTATTATGTTGGGTCTTACTGCTGCTGCTTTAATCGGTACTTTGTTAGGTCAATTGACTTTCGGTTACTTAGGTGACAGATATGGTCGTAAGAAGATCTACGGTTCCGAACTCTGTATCATTTTAGTTGCCACTTTCGCCTCCTGTTTCTCTGCTTCCTCTCACGGTGGTCTCGCTGCTACTTCTACCTTGATCATGTGGCGTTTCATTCTTGGATTTGGTATTGGTGGTGACTATCCTTCTTCTGCCATTATTACCTCCGAATTCGCTAACACTCAAAACCGTGGTGCTATGATTGGTGCCGTTTTTGCTATGCAAGGTTTCGGTATTTTAGCTGGTTCTTTAGTTTCCTTAATTGTTGTTGTTGCCATGAAGAACATGATCAATGATGATATTAACAACTTAGATATCGCTTGGAGACTTGTCATCGGTTTAGGTCTTGTTCCTGGTGCCGTTGGTGTCTATTTCCGTTTAAATATGGAAGAAACTCCTCATGAAGTCAACAACCATAATTCCGTTGAAGAAGGTACTGTTGATGTCAATGAAAAGACCACTCAAGTTGAAGCTGCCCCTGAACGCATTACCTGGAGTCAATTCATTAAGCATTACTCCAAGTGGGCTAACTTCAAGATTATCTTAGCTACCTGTATGTGCTGGTTCTCACTTGATGTTGCTTTCTACGGTGTCAACTTGAATAACGGTCTCATTTTAAGTGCTATTGGTTTCGCTGGTGATGAAAACTCTACTCCTTATGAAGTCCTCTACAAGTCTGCTCTTGGTAACTTCATCCTTGCCCTTATGGGTTCCGTTCCCGGTTACTGGTTCACTGTTGCTCTTGTTGATCGCATTGGTCGTAAGACTATCCAAATTATGGGTTTCGTCATCTTAACTGTCCTCTACCTTATCATGGGTATCTGGTATCATCAAATCTTAAATGCCTCTATTGTTGGTTTCATTGTCCTCTACGTCTTAGCTAATTTCTTCCAAAACTTCGGTCCCAATGCTACCACTTTCATCATTCCTGGTGAAATTTTCGCTAGTAAGTACAGATCCAGCTCTCACGGTATTTCCTCTGCCATGGGTAAATTAGGTGCCGTTGTTGCTCAAGCTGGTTTCTCTCAATTAAAGGATATTGGTGGTCACGGTGCTTTCGTCGACAAGTTGCTTATCATCTTCGGTTGTTTCATGGCTATCGGTCTTGGTTTTACCTTCCTTCTCCCCGAAACTAAGCAAGTTCCTCTTACTGACTTGGGTCGCGATGACTATCACGAAACTCGTCACTAATCAACCAAGATCCAAAATCAAGCAACACATCATCACACCTAATTATTATCCGCATTCGATTTGACATCTTGACTAACTGTACTAATTCCAATACTCATATATCATACTCATATATATACACTTACTTTCTATACTATATGTTATAGTTTATTTAATAAAAGTTTTACTAGATTTGTTTTTTTTAAACTCTTGCTATTCTTAGTTTTGCTTTAATATTTCACTCTAGCCTATATTAATTATTTCTACTTTTCAACAATAATTGATTTTATCTATTATCAAATCAGTTTAATTTTAAGGTGTAAAAATTCATGTGCAACTCCGTTGAGAACAGAACTTTTGATAAAACTCTAATCCTTTCGCCTATCATATAATTATAAGTTTAACCTATAAAAAGATTATTTCGGGGGAAGGCTAGAGGAATTCTCATCTACTGCGCTATGACCAAAATCTAAATTAAATTTTCTTTGAGTAACTTAGAGGTAAAATGGATTGAACTTGGATATAAGTTTCGCCTTAATAGTAATTTTATGTAGAGTCAACAATTGACAAATGATTTAATTAGAGGATAATTTAATAAAATATTTATTATGCTTATATTAATTCATAGTTTTAGTAATCTCGCTCTTATTTTTAAATATTACGAACCTTTACTCATCATACTGAGGGTACTCTTTAGTAGCCTTAATAACTACTAATTAGTAAATATTTACGTGTGGGGTAATCTTAAGCAATAAAGCTTATTTTTTAAAATAAATCTGGGGTAAGTCAGGTGAAATTAGATTCTTTTTACCAGTACTTGGGAAAATAATTATGAATTTTGATCTGTAAAATTTTTCTAATTTTTCTTACCTGTCCAAATAGTTTGATCAAATTGTTTCTAAATCAAGTTAATTAAATATTGGTTTTATTCGATTTATAGCTATATTAAGCAATATATTTAATTAAATATCAAAAGGGTTTTAATTGTATAAAGATCATGTATCTTTAATAGTAGTCTCAACTTGGTCAAATAAAATCAGAACGTTGCAGTTAATTAATCCGTATTAAAAAAATAATTTAGCTCAAGTGACTACTACAAGTATGTTGCATAATATTTTATGAATAATGTCAATATAACAATATCAGTAGATTTATAATACGCAATTGGGGTCAAGCCTTAAAGCAATGGAATAGTTCAACATAGCAATAAAATTTAGGTTCCACAATTAGTAAACTCAAAAGAATAAAGTTACACGAATAGCGTATGACACAGTTTTAAATAAACCAAAAAACGTGTAGCATTCACCTTAATTTGATTGGGTTTTTAGTCACAATTTTATTATTGCATTTTAATTTTTCCCTTTAAATACCTTATGATGATTATGAATAAAAATAGGCTGTTGCTGTATTTTTACTCAAATGATTTAATTTGAAATAAATATTTCATTTGATATTCCGATAGCTTGATCCATCTTCAATTCAATCTTTATTTGATTTGGTTTTAAATTCAATAATATGGAGATTATTCGAGTTTGAATTTTTGAGTTGGATTCGATTCGAATTTTATTGCGAATATTAGAAAGTTATTGAATATGAAATAGCTGAGAATTCTTGTTTCAAAGTTACTTTAATTTTATATTGACTATGCTTTCAATTAATACTAGCAACTTAGCCTTTCGTAAGCATATATATTATTAATATTACTAATCTTTATGTAATTAATATTTTAAAATCTAAATTTAGCTTTACTCGGATATACATTCAATTCCTTTCATTTGAGTATAATCGGCATTTACATCCTTTGTTTTACATATATCATTCTTAACCAATGGCTGATACAATTACAGTCAAAGCTATTTATATTCTATACTAGCTATAAAAGCTTAAAATCATCCGAGTTTATTTGGTCATAGTTCAAGTATCAGAATATATTCCTACTCCACTATAGATATCTTTATCAGGCAAACTAGACTCAGGGATATGTAGTAATTTTACATACAAATATGCAAGTCAGTATTTTGATAATAAAACTTATTTAAGCAAAGTGATAATGCTTTTAAATACATCACTATATTATTTTAGAGATTGAGTTATTGATAAAGCATATACGCATTAGAGTAAAATTTAAAATTCACTGATATAAGCTAGTTACAAGTTCAATTCCATATCCTTAGCACACGTGTTTAATTAAATCTTAGACAAAATATAGTTTCTAATGATTATGCTAATCAAAGTTGCGGATTATCTTAATCGCTTGCTTGGCTTATGAATTAGATAACTAATATTAATAGAGTATCAAACATATAGTTTAAAAGATGCCAAGCTCAGTATTTATATATGTACATTAGATAAATTGTACACAAATTTTTATTTAATACATTTACCTCATTTTTGCCTATATATATAAAGTCAAAATAATTACAGTCAGCCCTTGCATCCATTACTTATGCAGCGTATTAATTGAACTAATACATCTTTCTTGACAATATCAAATGAGTCATTATAAGATCTTGAATTATATGGTTCAGTATTATTATATATATTATTGCATATTTAAATATTCCTTGATTATACTTTTCTATAGCAAAAAGCTTTAGGATATATTTAAACGGTTTTAATATAAGTACATGTAGTTTATACAACATGCTAATACCATCAGGTTAGCTTTCTTCATTCATAATAAAAGATGTAGCGCGCCGCTTACTATAGATTTCAAATAGGTTCACTTAGTTATAAAAAACATTTGGCTAATAGGGTATAAATAGATAATCAGGTAATTGAGAGATTTGTAGATTTCGCTCTGGATCCATTTTCCTCATGAGCTTATAAAAATACAAAGGTATATGATATAAAGCGGTATACGTATAATCTGAAAGTAAATTTACCAGTAGATATACACAAAAGTTAATTTTAACTCAAATATACAGTGGTTTAATGACCGTAAAGCTTTAGATTGATCAGAAGCTATATCTAGGGTGTAGTGTAAAAGTAAAATAAAAAATTTAAGATTAATAGTATGTGAATAATCTGGAATATTCTAGAATGTTAATATCTTTGGAGCCACTGTAGTCTTTCACACAAAATTATAAATTTACAACTCATTTTGAATTAACATTTTAATAGTTAAATTTATTTTATAATAGATTAAAGTATATGTGCAATTACAGTTAATTTGTCTCAAATCTGTGAGATTCTGCTGAAAACTTTAATTTAGTATAAGCGAGTGATTAGTGATTGTAATATTTATTTAAAGAAGAAAGAGCTATTATATCTTATTAGCACGTACGTTATCAGCATTAGTAAATAATAGGATGCTTATCGCGTTTTAATAGTATAAAAATTAAAAATATTTTGTAAATTTAAGCTATTAAAACTTTGAACAAAGTTCTTGTCTAACTAGAATCTCATATATAGTCTTAAATTTCAATCAGCATAGGTATCCAAATTACAAATCTATGATTATGGCCTTTCATATTGAATTTATTATTTTGAATTATTTTTAAAATATCTCTATTTATATGCAAAACTAAAGCAAGGTATATTCTGATTAAGTATATTCGAAATTTCAGCTAATTTGTCTAAAATTTTCAACTCTGTTTAAAAATTTAAATTTAACAAGTCAGTTATTCCATTATATAGTATTATTTAGAAAAGTTTATAATATCTTATTAGTATATATATTATCATATTTAATTAGCGCTATTGATTGATTGATACGTATTAAGAGTATAAAATTCTGTGTTTTAAATTTGATTTGTAAAATATTTAGCAAAATATCATCATGATAATTGAAATCTTTATATTGAGTGATTCTGGTTAAATCGAAGAAATTTTGTCCAAAATTTTTCGAATGACAAATTTATAATATTATTGATTTTTACATGATCTAAGCTTATAAAAATTAACTTTTATTATTTAAAGTTGATAATATAGTATTTAATGTTATGTCATCATCTATTATATATTAAATAATGACTATACACTATGAAAACTCGGTTATAAAAAAATCAAAATTTTGAACTCAGCTTATGCAAAATTTGAACCAAGTTAACCATAATCTTTTTTATATAGCTTACTATTAATTTTTTGGTAATCGATATTGTTTAAACTAGCTAAAATATATCACACCTTTAATGTATAAAAATTTTATGCTCTTATATAATATATATCTTATTAGTGTTATATTGAGAATTATACTAACTGTTATCTAGAAAATTTTACTAAAAAAGCTTAAACGTGTTCTTTTCATATTAAATAATTACCTATTTACTAATTCCAAGAATTCTTTAAGCGTTTTTAATATAAAATTAGCCTGGTTAGCATATAATAATAACACGTTCAATACATTCATATATATATATAGCGCAGATTTTGTATTATTTTTATGAAAACGTTACAGCTAAACTGGTTACAGCCTTTAATGTAATAAATTCAAAATTATCAAGATTCTCTAAAGTGTATATACTAATATAGCTACATAATACTAGTACCGCTCAGAAGTAATAATAAATTCTCATTCTTTACTCTTAAGCTAATAAAAAACAAAAGCATCATAAAAGAATTCAAGTTCAGTAATTAATCTTCAGATTAATATAATTATGTTTTCATTTTATAAGTTAATATATAAAAAACGTGCCAATCAATAAATCAGCGTTTTTGATAATTATATAACATGTGAAAATTATAATATTTAGTTGAAATCAGTTTAGAGTTGTTATTCCTTAAAAACAGCTAATATTCTATAGATTCTTATATATTATTTAATTAGTAAATATTAAAAGTTCTAAACATGAGCATTTTTTATTTAGAGTATAGGATTCGCTATAAGGAAGTCTATTATGTACTGGTACTCAACTAAATAAGAATTGTATAAGTTTTTGAATAATTAATTCATATTAGAAAATCTGGATAAATATCTACAGTGGTTAGCATAATAGATTGATAAAATATTTATGTGATTCAGAAGCAAGTATTTTATATCTCATAACTATCAAAAATATTCACATTCAACATAATGAACTTGGGGTAAAATAGTTGAAATTTTAATATATCAGCTTTATAGTATCTTTACTTAAAATTCTATAGTGTTTATTGATAAAAAATTATACATAAGCGTAGAAAATTTTCAAGTTTTTGCGTTTTTCATAGATTAATATTTGGCTTATGTTAAGTATACTCTATTAAATGGATTCTAAATATTCTTAATTACAAATAAATCAATTTGTCAAACCATTACAAAATATCTAGTTTTTATTTCTAATTAAAGCTTACATAGATAAAATCTAGTTTTATATAATCTAGAAAACAACTAAAATCTAAAATGACTTGTATTAAGATTTGTTTTTATAAAATATGAAATATTTATATTCCTAAAGCTCGAGTATTATATATTTAATGATACAGCAAGTAATATACTTATGATAGTAAAAAAATTACAATACGAGCAAATATCTATATGAATATATTATAAAACATATTAAATAGGATATAGGTAGATAATTATCATTCCATTACATAAATATTAACGCACTCGCTCTATTGCTTATTTTTGGATGGAATAACGATAAATACCTGCCAATTTAAAAGCTGCAATAATAGTAGTCATAAGCAAATCCAACTAATTTAACCACTAAATTTAATTTTTCCTAATTTGTATACTAAAATTTTTTGACAAATTATTCAAATTTATTTTAGAAAAAATTGTTCAGGTAATACAAATTGACCAAGATCCTGCACAATTTACAGTCTGTTTGCAGTCACATTCTATTATAATAAAATTGATTGGATTATGAACTATCACTGTTTTCAAAAATTTTGATTGAGAAAATAGAAAATAAGTTTTTTTGATTGAGTTATCAATTTATAAAAATACTTTAAATTTACACTTAACCACCTCAAGTTTGCCAATCTGGTTTATAATTGGGCGAAGTGGATAGTACATTTTACTTGACTTTTTAAATTTTAAAGGTGAAAAGTATTAAAAACATAATGATATTCAGATGATAGTATAAAAAATATCGTTTCATAGATATCGCACAAAAGTTTAATTAATTATCAATCAAATGACAAGTAAAATTAATTAATATAATATAAAGAACAATGTAATGATCGACTTATAGCTCTAAAATCGCTTTATATTAATAATCCGACTCAAGTTTCTAAGAATGGTTATATTTAGTATGTCTTTAACAAACTAGATTATGTAGACAATAGTGTTTTTTAGATGCAAAATGCTTGTATTTGGTTCATAATCAATACTCAATGAGAATATGCTTTAGTATAAATATTCTGCTTTGCTCTTCAGAAATAGTATCAAAACATTATAATAGCTAATTAATTGATATATTTAAAATGCAATTCCAAACCATTACCACCATCTTCGCTTTAGTTGCTTCCACCTTTGCCAACTCCATCGAAATCGATAATGTTGACACTCGTGCCGGATGTACCCCTATCTACAAGAACATCGTCTACAACTGTGGTGCTGCCTCTGATCTCTTAAAGATTAGCTCCCTCACTATCTCCCCCGATTCCCCCGTTCGTGGTCAAAACATTACCATTCACGCTAAAGGAACTTTGGCTGAAGATGTTACTGGTGGTAACATTAATGTTAAGGCTAAGTACCTCTTCTTCAACTTCAACCGTGACTACGATCTCTGTGAAACTGCCCCCAACGCTGGTAAGCAATGTCCTTTCAAGAAGGGTGATATCTCCTTCGATGGTTCCTTCCAAGTTACCGATAGCATTCCCGGAGGTAACTACAACATCGATATGCACGCTACTTCTAACAGCAAAAAGACTATCTCTAAGCTCAACCTCAAGATCCAAGTTCGTTAGAATACTATTTAAATTATTAACTAATAAACATTCATTATACAGTCTTTATTTACTCTAGTATGATTATAAAATACTTTTATATTATGAATATATAATTGAATCATTTATATCAAAAATTAACATGTTAAAAATTATATTCCCTATAGATTCTTAGAAACGTTTTAAAATTTAACATTAATCATAAAAGTATTCAATAACTTCATTCTTGTATTTGAAAGTTAATACTTTTCTATAATAATCTATAGCTATATATTCAGTATATTAATAATATGATTTTAAAATAATTTGTCTATAAAGATTTAGGTAATACCTATTTAAATTTAATAAATTTAGAGCTTTTTAACTATAGCATATGTGGATGAATAGTATATATGGCTAACTTCACAGAATTTAAATCAGTATTCTAATTACTCCGGCCGATAAAGCTACTATAATAGGAAATTATTGCATATTAAATAGTACTGTATTAAAAAGAGAAAATCTTCTATTAGAGTTTCTATTTTATAGAGATTGTTTTTATAGATTTGTATTTTATTCTGTTAATACTTATTTTTAAAATTTTTTCAATTATGAAATATATGCAATTTTTCTATAAATAGAACATCGCTCATTTTAGTAACTATAGGGTAATGGATAAAGATATGTGGAAGTAATAAAGATCATAGCTACTTGCCTCTTATACAAATATTTTGAATCAAGGTTAAAGCTTAAGAGAGTATCTCCCACATGTGCTCAAAAATTTGTCAAATTTCAAATATATGTCATATAAAATTGTTTAAAATAGCTAATAGTACTTCTCATTATTTAAATATCAATTTATATCTATAAAGAAGAATTTGATATTGCAATTGGCTATTTTAAAATCATTATTGATATTGATATTATATAGATTTTAATAAATGTTAGAAAAGTTCATATAAATCGATAATATGCGTAATCGCTTTTATAAAAATATTGAAATATAATATAGATTCAATAAATTAATTGCCTCTAGAATTATATAATAGTATTAATATTTTAATACAGCATTAAAAATCACATATAATATTGCAAAAATTAAAATTAACTA
>KQ964422.1:242351-262373 GCA_001566745.1 Conidiobolus coronatus NRRL 28638
CTTGCATAATATAAGTTTTGGATTCTATTCAAATATTAATCTCAAAGAAATTAACTGTATTAATAACAACCAATAAATAGCAAACTTGTGCAAAATAATTCCAACAATACTCAAAATTAAAATATATTAACATCCAATTTACATTATGGTGAATATACAGGACAAATTATTAAATAAAATTTAATAAATCCAATAATAGAAACTTTGATATTTTTGGCATTTAATATAAAAACTTTAGAAGTAGTTTGTTCGGATAAATGGAAATTAAATAGGAATCAACACTGGATCCCTGAGGTAAACTCATGGCTAATGACTTATATTGAATTGGATTAAACATAATTGCTATTATAATAAATGTCATTCTTTAGATTTTAATATATATGATGAAATATAAACTCTATATAGTTCGCTTATAGTATGTAATATATGAGTATATAAATCTAACTAATATTGAAATATTAGTATAAAAATATAATTTTGAATTGTCAATGACCATTTGATAATAATCACAATTTTTTTGCAGACGCTAATAATTCTATGTACACACATACTAAAACATGTTTGGTTGGAGTTATTTCAAACTAATTAAGAGAATATGTAGCAAATCCAACGAAAATTAAGTTTTTAAAAGTTTATAAACGATAAAACTGATATTCTATGAACTTGGTTAAAATATATATAATTAGCAATTTATCAAATTCTTAACAAGTTTAATGATGATTGAACTCATTGAACGATTGAATACTTAAATTAAACCCATCTTTTGGCATGCTGTAAAATCCACGATTACTTCATAATTTATAAAAACCTATATTATTACGCTTTTAAGTAATAATCTAGTATGTAATAACCTACGGACTGATTATTTTGAAACTTAGTCTAAATATTAATAAATGTCACGATCTCCACTATAGTTTTAGCTCAAAAATATATTTCTTAGAAGATATTATATTGCTTTATTTTGCAATATAGAAGCTTAGAAGCTTAGAAGCTTATAACATTAAACACCATATTCGTATATAAATACTAAGTTAAAGTATAATTATTTAGATTAAAAATCTAATATTTACTTGCCTACAATGAAAGTTATTAATACTTTATCTATTTTATTTGCCTTATCTTTAGCTTCCTCAAGAAAGAGCCCTAAGGAAGAATTCTTGAATTCAAAGCGTTTTATTAGCACTAGTGAGAATGAAGAACCAAAATGGGTAAACAGCACTGAATACACTCAACTTTTAAAAAGCCGCAAGACGTATGCTGATCTTACTCTTTGGGAAAGCAACTACAAACTGTTAAGCGAACCTAAGAAGAGCGATTTTAATACCCCACACACCCTATCTAATGTAAATTTAACTGTTAAAGCTCAAGCTGAATTTAACATGAGCAGGGCTAAAGATTTGATAGTTCAATTGACAAAGTTTCATACAAGATTCTTTTTAAGTGAAAGTGGTATCCAAGCTGGTGATTTCATGAAGAAGCATCTTGAATCTGCAATTAAAGGATACAGTGGAAAAGTTGAAATTGAAACTGTAAAGCATATTTGGGACCAACCAAGCTTCATTGTTAGATTTAAGGGGACGAAGAATCCTAAGCAAATAGTTATTGCAGGTGCTCATTATGATTCTATTAATATGGAAGATCCTTTTGAAGGACGCTCACCTGGAGCAGATGACAATGGCAGTGGTATAGCATCTCTAGTTGAAATGATTAAAGCATTGATTAAAATTCAACACAAGCCTAAGAGAACTATTGAATTTCACTTTTATTCTGCAGAAGAAGTTGGTCTACTAGGATCCTTAGATATTGCATTCAGATATGCATTGAAATTTAAACAAGTTGTATCAATGCTCTCACTTGATATGGTAGGCTATAAACCAGACGAAAACGGAAATATTTATATTGCAAATAACTTTGTAGACCAAAAATTATCAGCCTTGTTAAAACTTTGTTATGAAAAGTATACCAAGTACACTCTTGATCTAGCTGAATGTGACTTTCCTTGCTCTGATCACGTAGCATGGAACTTGGCTGGATATAACTCTGTTTACCCTTCTGAGAAAGTTGAGTCCAAAGGTTACCACTCTGAAAATGATTTTATCGAAAACGTTAATTTTGAAGCTTTACTCGAGTCTGCTAAATCTACACTCGGATTCTTAATTGAAACTAGTGAAGCATAGTTTTTTCATATAATTTACCACATATAATAATTAATTTAAATATTAATTTTTATTTTCTAGTTTTAATCAGCATATAAATGCTTCAATTCAAATAATAAATATTTATATATTATAATTAACTCAATATATTGTGATATGTATTCTTATAAACTAATTGTAAAAATTTAATGCTACATAGCTTTTTAATTTTTCAAATTCTAGTTAACGTTGCCAACTTTTAGATATTTCTATGACTTTATATACTCTTAATAGTAAAACTACTGTATTAATAAAACCTTGCAATATAGAGTTTCAAATAGAGATAAATTCTATGATAAGGTATAAAAAGAATGTAATTGAAAGTTTAGTTTATTTAAGAACATAATGATTGAAGCAATCTTTGACAAAGTGGTATATTTACTAATAACTCTAAAGGATACTAATTTTTGTGTATGTTATGATTTTATATAAAATAATGCTAATACTGATAATCTTGTTACACAGGTGGTACTAAGGCTTTTAAATACTGGGATTGATAGTAACAGAGTATTTATAAGGTACACAATAATGTTTTCGTAGCAAGCTTAAGTATTGGAATTTATTTTAACTTTATAAGTCAAATGGTTCTATAGTATTATTAAATGAATCTAAGTTGCACTGTAACCAGTTTAAAGCTATTGTTAAGCCTTTTAAAACCTCAAAATAAAATTTTTATATTAGAATATCTAATTGAGCTTTAAAATTAGAGATTAAGAGGGCTTGCGGCTCATTATAAAAATTCTGTGGGTTAAATAATTGAACCCTCTGTATTTGTATTTGTGTTATATAATGTGGCGGGTGGTATTTCTAACTTATATACTAGTTAGAGGGTTATATATAGCCACATTTGCAAGTTTATACTACAGATTTAAGTAATATATCTCGTATTTATTTTGATAAAAAAACTATTTGAGTGAGATCTGAATTCCAGTATTAACGCAGTATCAATCAAAATAAAATTATTTTGCTTGTCAAGTAATTAAACTAGATGCACTTATTAATTAGAAACTGGTAATTTGCTTAAACTTTGTTAAATCTTTTAAACTATACCTAATATGAATTTTGTAGCACCTTCGAGCCGCCTTTTGTGAGTAACTTAGCTGTTGCTATAAATTAAATTTTACTATTTGATAAATTTGAATTTTCAAATATCAAATAGTTTTCTATATGCAATTTTGTACTTTTCCCCCATTGTATATCTACAGCGCTAATGAAAATACCTATTCCATGTACATTCCATAATTACATATGATTTACATAATTCACTTATTCGCAAATGATTAGCATATTAATCAAAACTGATTTTAATCATAAATAACTAAGCGAAATGCAAAAGCAGGATATCTCGAACATCAAAGACTGCAAAAAACAAAATCTCTAGCCGATCTCAAATCATAAACAGATATTACTATTAATATATTATGCATGCGTTATAGTTTACAAACTTTACAAAATACAAACTAAGCATATACTTTTGCTAATTTAATAAAACAGCATTATCTTATAATTTGGTACAGGTTTGTGTTTGTTTAGCCTATAGTTAACTTAATAAGATTAAGTTTGCTACCACTGTTTTTGAATTAACATTATATAACAAGTATTGAAGGCAAACTAGTTAAATTTGAAGCCGTTTTATACGGATTTTCTCATTAAATATGTTAATTAACAGTAGCAAAGTTATTAGTCCTTAATTAAACAAATTTAAGCCAATAAGGATAATCTTCAAATATAGGGAGTACTATACCATTAAAGATGCAATAAAAATAATACTCAATTCTCTTTAACTTCAAACGACATTTAAGGAGCAAGTATTATATTTTTTATTTACTAGGCACAGCTAATTATTTCATTGTTTAATTTGCAAGATGATTATTTGATTATCATAATAGTTTACAGACTAAGCTACCAAATTTAGATAGTTTTAATTTATTTTATTGCATGTTAAATTGTTAACTTATAGTCTAAGGATGATTGTTTATTATAGAGCAAATATTTGTCTTGTAACTTAAAAGCTTTGCAAAGAATACGTCATTGATTTTGTTATTGAAAACAATACTATAGCTCGACGTTATTAGCAAAGGCAGACAGAATCAGTTGATTAACAGTAAAATAATGCAATTAGTATGTGTGCCAATTAATCCCAGACCACGCTAGCCAAAATCAGGTTAAAAGCCCTTTATAAATAAACTTGAACGCTAAATTCATTCCCCTTATAATTTCTTATATTTGGTAATATATACTATTCAGTAAATTTGCGTAAAAGTTTACAAATTTTGAATTAATTTTTAATCTGGGCTTATTTTGTGCAGATTTTAATCTAGCGGTCAATTTAATTAATTTGAAACCAAATTTGGGCACTGTACAGCTTTAATAGATAAAAGATATTAGCTGTTTTGGTTAGTTGATTGATAAACGATATTAATATGAAAGGCCAAGCTTAAGCTATATCTAACTCGACCAATAATTTTTGTAAATGTAAAATGAAATTGGTAAGTTTGAATTTCGATGTGAGAATTACTCCTTACATTCCAATTAATTGAATCTCATAAATAATGCAATTGGTTGAAAAGAGAATTGAATTAATCATCTGGATACAATTGTTGTTTACTTTTAATCTCTCACACTCTTATTTTAATAGACACCTCACTTTAAACTAGACAAATTCCACTAGACATAAAAATTCAATCCTTTTAACTAATGATGAAAGATCGCCCATCACCCATTATATCTCGGTCTAAAAGTATTCAGTCCGAGTTAAATAGAGTTGCTCACTCCTTTCGCTCAAGGAAAAACACTCAAGAAGACATTCCACCACCAAAACTAAAATCACCTTTGTAATTATCACACCTTTTCAAATCAATCACTTATTAATGTTCATTTTATAGAAAATTGGAAGAAACAGAAGCTGTCTCTTTGTCTTCACTTAGAGCAATGGAGGAATTGCTCACGGTGCCTAGCCCTACTAACACTTTAACTTTTAAAAATTCAATCAACAATCTTTCCTACTTAGATAGATCTAATGAACTAATCCCGAGATACTTTCCCTCGCCAAGTATGCAAAATTGGGATGTACATAGACGAGGACCTTCTGCTCCAAGCGGTGGATTTCAATCATATTCACTCCACAGCACACCTGACTTGACAAATTTGAGCTCACATAACTCCGATAGCAAGTTAAATAGTACAGTTTCTGAACTTTCTTTACCAAAGGATATACTAGAGGAAAAAATTAGAACCCGCTCTTTTACAAACAAATCTTATTCTTACGACGATTTGGTTAATTCTCAAGGCCAAAATATTCCACCTTCTTTACCCGCTCCAGCACCAGCTATGTATTGGAGTGTTGTGCCCTCTAGAGGACAATACCCCACCAAACCTTTACGCGCGCATAGCGCCGAACTTGTTGGAGATTTAATGTATGTTTTCGGCGGCTGTAATAGCAAAGGGTGCTTTAATGATCTCTTTATTTTTGATACTGGTAAGACTCTATTCAGCTTTATAAAAATAAGACCTATACTAACACAACTATAGATACTATGTACTGGCGCAAACCTATTGTTTCAGGAACTCCACCTTTACCAAGCCGTGCACACTCTTCAACGCTTATAGACGACAAAATATATATATTCGGAGGTGGTAATGGAGATCAGTACTACAACTCCCTTCATGTTTTTGACACTGGTAAATATTTATAATATCTAACACACTTGATTATTTATTAATATATCCTTATCTAGTTACATTAAGATGGAGCACTCCACATACACTAGGCGATATACCTTGCCCTAGGAGAGCACACTCTGCTTGTGCTTACAAGGGTAATCTGTATATTTTTGGCGGAGGTGATGGTATGCGTGCTTTAAATGATGTTTACCAACTAGATATTAGCGATCCATTACACTTAACATGGAAAAAACTTGAGCCAGAAGGTGACCTTCCAGTAGCTAGAGGATACCACACTAGCAACTTAGTTGGAAACCAATGGATTGTGTACGGTGGATCCGATGGCGCTGACTGCTTTAACGATATTCATATTTTAGATTTAGAGTCATTACGATGGGTTGAAGTCAACGTACCTAGTCCCCAGGCTCGCCTTTCTCATACAGCTACTTTAGTTGGACCCTTCTTTTTCGTTGTAGGTGGCCGTGACGAGAAAGAATATACCAATCATCTTTTAATTCTTAATTTGGCTACAATGAAGTGGGAACAAAGAAAGACATGTGGTGCTAAACTCAGTCCTAGAGGCTACCATACAACTATTTTACATGACTCCAGGCTGTACGTATTTGGTGGTTATGATGGTAAAAAATACTTTAATCACGTGTATATTTTGGATTTAAGTGCATCAGCATACCTTCCCAAGATGAATAACTTTGAATTAAGAACTGTTCCTATGGCTCAATCACACACGATATAGTTATAACTCTTAAATTCCGCCTTTTTATCTATACTTATTTGACTGGGTATGATCCTCAGTGATATTTTTGGACCAAATCACTTCTAAATAATCAACCAACTTTGATCCATCGAATTAACTATTTTAATTTTATTAAGCCACGCGATATGAATTTTATTTTTAAATTAATCATACAAAATTATTATATTGAAAGTTTTGTAATTTTAATCATTATATTGATTTTTATTGAATAAAAAATATAATATTATATGACTAACAGTAAGTAATTTATTCGATAATTTATTACCTACATATTAATCCACTAATTAGTTTCATAACAGCACAGATACAAAGCCATGTTTTTGTACATTTTACAACTTTTTCCTTTGCATTCAAACTGATTAGCCAATTAAATCTGCTACTTTCATTAATAGAATTCTGTATTTTAACATTTCTCTTTTTATAAAAGCATTTGGTCTTGTGATTAATATAACACATATTAACATTTAATAAGGCAATCATCCAAAAAAGATTTAAATTTATTTGGCAATCTGATTAATAGTAATGATTCCTTGCTATCAAGGTAGAACTATTTATTTTTACATTTAGAATTGATAATGTTTGATATGAAACGATTATAAGCAAGCTTAAAAATAAAACCATATGCCAATTTATAAATATTTAACCTTAAACAGTGCTTAAGATTAAAATAAGCTCGCATTTGATAACTACTGAAATATACTCTAGCTGCTATGATATTTGGGTTAGATTTTTGGAAAAACTCTAGATAAAATATATTTTAAAGATATATTCTTGATATATTTGTTATCTGATTATTTTATTAATTATATCTTAATAAAAAGCTGGTTGAAATATGAAGAAAATATTCAATGTTGGCATATTAGCATTTATCTTAAATCAGTAATAAAAGTTAGGATAATGTACATTGCAAAAGATAAATCAAGGGTATAGGGTGATCTAAAGTAATATTTATCATAGTCCACATATTATATTGAATAGCAAGAGTCTTATGTTATATAATTATCATTTATTCTAGTAAACTCCTATAACATCAATATAACTACCCGAATAATGAAACAACAGAATTTCTTAGATATTAGATTTAAAAAGTGAAAGCTGGCAATTAATTTTAACTTGAATATAAAGAAATAGGACAATTTATTAACCACATTTTTGTTCTTAGTCTATAATACATATTTATTATAAATACTCAGTTTTTAAAATTGCTCCCTTTAATTTATAAAAATAAATGTATTATAAATATAAGCAACTAAGTTATAACGAGATACTTTATTAACCAATGAAATTCTTAAATGCTTATTTTAAATTTTAAACAATGAATGGTGATTGGATGAGATTTTTAGTGATGTGATGAAATTTATCATTTAATGAAAGAGTTTTTAATTATTTTAAAATATCTTTTTTTAACTTGTAATAATCAATAATAACTATTTTTAATAAGATAGCTATATATGATAAATTAATATAGCTACTTTACATAATATAATAATATATTTTAGCCAATTTTCAACAACATAATTTAAATTATACAAAATATTATTTACACAATGGGTAAGGGCGAATTTTTATAAAATTTTTGAGGAGCTTTAACTGATAAAATTTAGAATCTGATGATGGGTTTGTATTTACACGGGCACGTAAACGCGTAATTGAAAAAGTGAATGACAGGTCAACTGCAAAACAAACTTTACCTACTCCACCTTCTATAGAATCTAGATCTAATAAGACTCAACAAAAAAGAGCTCGTGTTGAAACCAGCCGCAGTTCTTCTAAGGATGGTGCTAATGTTAAATTAATTTCTAAAGAATCTAGATCTGATCTTATTCAAATTAATTCAAATTCTCAAGTATTTATATATACTTCTTTAGATTATATTTTGCTAAATTTATTTTAAAATAGAACCCTTCAAACACATTATCTAACAGAGAAAAACAAATTCAGAACCTTAGCAGTATTGAAATACCGAAAATGGTATACTATTTATACAACGCGATAAAATTATTAATATTAATCAAATATTTATAGGAAAGCGATACTAAAACAAGTGACAGCTCTCGTAGACGTTCCAGTGTAGGAAATCGCAGAAATTCTCTTGGGCTTCGTGCATCTCGTCGCTCAGTTTTTGGATATGGTGAAATGGGATATCCGCATCAAAATATAAGTGAAACTGATTTCTATAAACATATTTCTGCAGAAATGCCAGAGCCATCCAGAATGAGAATTCTATTAAGCTGGCTTCTACAGCGCTGTATTGAATTTCAAGTTAGTACACAAAAGGAAGAGCTTGAAGTTTCTAAAAAGATTCAAAAAATTGCACTAGAAGCCTTAAATAAGCACGAAGTCGATACTTTCTGGCTTAGAAGGCCCTCGTTTCCAGGTGAAGAAGATAGACCATATAATTTAAATCCTCAAAATGAAGAAAATATAATTAAAAAGAGACAGCTCCAAGCTGCCAATGCGAAGTAAGTTAACTTATAGCCATATAAATTTACTTTTTAACTAAAAACGATAATAGGCTGAAAAAAGAAATTCAAATGTGGAAGAGTGCAACTAGCTTTCAAAACACACGCCATGCTGCTTGTCTAGATTCCATCCGTGGTGCTCCTGATCTTCCTCGTCCTTCTCTTGACGAATTGTTCACTGGTGAAGAACTTGATGTTATTAAAACAGAAAAGCCTAGATCAGAAGACAAAGAAATTCATGAGTTATTGGAATCAGTATCCAAAGGAATAACAGAGCTTGAATCAAACTTCCATCAAATTTCAAATTCTACAGAAAGATTAGATAATGAAATTTCCACTCAACTTAAAGAAACATATGACTTTCAAGAATCTTTTCTACACCCTAAAATCGCAAAACTTGACCCAATTAAACTTGCTCTTAGCATTACAAGATTTAAAGATAAGCATAAGGATGAAGAGGAGCCTCAACGCGAAGAACTTAGGTATGGGCATTCTTTTTACTCAAAACGCTAAATATTATACAGAACTTTCTATCTACTCACACACTACTAACTTTATTAAACCCAATGCTTTTTCACCAATTATATATTTTTAACTTTTAATCAAGTACTTAACTGCAAACTAAACCTTTTTAAATTTCAAAATACTATTGATAGCCATTTTTAAATCACAGTGCTAGTCATTTATGCTTTAATTTCACATTTTAGTTTTTTATAAAAAATATTGTATATTCCATCACATTCTAACCAATTGCTTATATTTGAATATATGGTGCTCTATAAAAAATTGCTTAATTTTACTGATAATAACAATCATTGTTTTATTTAATATATCAGATTTAAATAATACTTTTTTAATTTTTAGATTAAAAATGCTGAGTTATGATGATTATTGGCTATTACTAAATTTCCCATAAACAGTGAGGTACTAAAATTATGATAAGAGTTAAATTGATGATATCTTATCTATAGATTCATAATTCGATTTCTCAAAGTATAAAAAGTAAAAATAAAAATGTTGAAAATAAGAAATATACAGTTGAATAATATAAACAAGAATATCCAGAATTTTAGTAGACAGTTTTCGCAAGCAAAATTGGAGAAAAGTTTAGCAGAGTGTAAAGACATTGTTAGGTAATTTCTCTTCAAATCACATTAGCAATACTTTTATTTATTTAGTCTTTTATAACAGAAAAAATGATTATGATTCCTATTTAATTTCAACATTTTTGGACCCAAGAACAAGACCTCATTACTATTCTATTAAAGCTCTATCTATAGAATTAGCCAGTATTAGAGATCAAGTCACTCAACCTCAACTTGCTTTAGTTCGCCTTCAATGGTGGAAAGAAAGATTAGACGGTTTGAAGAAAGTAATATTTATTTGAAAGGGTTAACTTTAAGTTATTAATATTATTTAATAGGATCAAGTTAGCGAACACCCTATTTTAATGCTATTACATCACACCTTAAAAACGTACAAATCCAATTTAACTACTTCTTTCTTTAACAGAATCATAAGTCAAAGAGTAATTATTGGATTAATATCATATTATCTTATTAATATCAAGTTTAGATAGAGCATACTCAAAATCCTCATTTCTCTACCTTGGAAGAGCTAGAAAATTACACTGAGAACACCGTATCTTCAGAGTTGTATTTACAATTAGAAATATTAAAAATTAGAGACAGTGTAATCGAAGGATTATTGAGTCATTTAGGCAAAGCTAGAGGAATTGTTACTTTGCTTAGAGGATTACCTCATTTACACTCTGTTACTAAAGAGTCTGTGATTCCAGATCAATTACTGGCTCAAGTATATTTATAAGCAAGGTTTATTGTATTATATATTGATTTATTTATTTTTAGTATAATATATCTCAAGAGCAGCTTTTTAGAAGCTCAGAAGTATCAGACCCCCTTAGAGATGCTATATTTGAAATCGCCACTAAAGCAAATGATCAGTTATTAACCGTTAACTATCTATTAGATCAACTTAGTGCAGAGCAAAAGTCAAATTATGAAAAAGCATTCCCATTATTTTTAAGTTCTGTAAGTTTTTATCCAACATTTATGCTCCATGATTTAACACATGTTTAGGTACCTTTGGTTAACTATTTAAATCAATTGGAAAAGGCTAACTTTGATCCTTATCATCAAAGCTTACACACTAGAGACTGGAAGCTCGTTGGAAAACTGGCATATTATAACTATACTAAGAACTTACCCTTGCCAAAAGTAACCAAAGAATAGTAATAGACTAAATTATTTAATAAACTACAATTTGAAACTGAGTTATTAATTTCCCATAATTTGTTCCATTGAATTACTACATTAAATAAATCTTATCATTTGACCTCATTAAAAATTACAAATTAAACGTCAACAAAATCAATATTAATAGCTAATAATAATAATAATAATTAATACTAGTATTAATAGACCATATTTAATTAATGCCTCTTCCCAGATTTAATCCAATTAACCAAGCTAAGAGAGGCCTCTTTACTTCTGCCTCAAGAAAAACCCCTTTATCTTTCTATGAAAAGTTCCGTGGCGCAATTATCACTGTGGGGGCTGCTACTGGTGGTGTACTCTTATATGGATACTACAGAGACTCTTCTTCAGCTATTCATCAATATGCCATTAACCCCCTCATGCGCTTTTTCTTAGATCCTGAAACTGCTCACAGAGTCAGTATCCTTGGCTGTAAATTTGGTTTAGGACCCAAATCTTATCAAATCGATGATGAAAAATTAGCTGTTAAAGTTTGGGGTCACAGATTTGCTAACCCCGTTGGTATTTCTGCTGGATACGATAAACATGCTGAAGCTATCGACCCCCTATTCAATTTAGGCTTTGGTCTTGTCGAAATTGGCTCAGTCACCCCTAAGCCCCAAGTAAGTTTAATTTTTATTAGTTAAAAATTTTCATTTCTCACAATTTTAAAATTAGGAAGGAAATCCTCTTCCCAGATTTTTCAGATTATCTGAAGATAAAGCTGTTATCAACCGTTATGGTTTCAACTCTGATGGTCATGATGCTGTAGAAGAACGTCTTCAACGCCGTTTCTGGAGTTTATTAAGAGACTCTCACTGGGAATCCTCATCTAGAGAATTAAAGGATCCTAACTATAGCTACAACTTACAAGGCGAAAAATCTGGTCACAAAGATAAGTGGTTAGGTGTCAACTTGGGAAAGAACAAGGTTTCTCCTGCTGAAAGCAACCAAGACTATGTAGATGGTGTACATAAATTGGGACCTTATGCTGATTATCTTGTCGTTAATATTTCTAGCCCCAATACCCCTGGATTACGTGATCTTCAAAAGACTGAATCTCTTAGAAGATTAATTAAGGAAGCTCAAGATGCCAGAAATACCCTTCCTTCTCCTCTTCCTCCTTTGTTGGTTAAGATTGCTCCAGATTTGAGCGATGAAGAAGCTAAAGATATCTCAAGTGTTCTTAAGGATCTTAAGGTTGATGGTGTCATCATCTCCAACACTACCATTTCACGCCCCAGTACACTTAAATCCGGTTTAACTGACCCTAAGACTGTTGCTCAAGTTGGTGGTTTATCAGGTCCTGCAGTTAAGCCTCTCGCAGTCAGTCTTGTTAAGAAGATCTATAACCTTACTGAAGGAAAGGTTCCCATTGTAGGCTGTGGTGGTATTTCATCTGGCCAAGATGCCGTAGACTTTGCCAAGGCTGGTGCTTCTCTTGTCCAATTCTACACTCATCTCGGATATAGAGGACCTGGAGCTGTAGATGAAATTAAGCGTGAAGTCACTGAATTACTCGAAAAAGAAAACACTACCTGGGAAAAGATCATTGGTCAAGATCACCGCAACTAAAATTCTTAAATTTGAAAGAAAAAACTATTTTTTAACTAAACCAATTGCAAATACTTTAAAAATACCTATCTTTTAATAATAGAATAATAATAATTTTAAACTTTTAGATTACTTGACATGAATCTATAATAGCTTGAAAAATGAAATTTGTATACTGTATGGTTGTGATTTACACTATAGAGTCTTTGATTTTATATAATTTTTATAAAATTGAGATATAAAGCTTTGGATAATCTATATTTTATAAAACATCTAGATACTATAAATTTGACAAATCTTAATAGAAAAACACTTAATTAAGATTTATAAGCAGTTGAGCTATAATTTTAAAGTATTTATAATCTATTTCTCAGAATGTATAGCAATATTATTAATTGGATTAACATAATAAACAAGATATTCCATAATTTAAAATATAATAAAAAATAGATTTATTAAGTTTATAATAAACCTTGGCGCTTTAAATCTTCATAAGTTTTCCTATTAAATACATTACCACTATCATCTTCAAATTCTTCCATTGTGTCAGGTACAAATTTTTCAGTTGAGTTATTTTTCTTTAATTTATTCCATACTAAATTAAGTTGTTAGTTTTATATATTTAAGTATTTGTTAAATGACTTACAATCGTATGCATCTTGAATTTTAGTTATTTCATAGAAATGTCTAGTATTAGGAATACCTAAACATCTCATACCATGAGCGTGTCTAAACTCTTGAAAGTGCTTTTCAAAAGACTTGCGTCCCATATAGACGTAATTACCACAAATTTCACAAGGATATTCAATTCCAAGTCCGTGTAATTTGAATAACCAGTAAGGGATAGGCTTACCATCCCAGCCAAGAGGAAGTTTGAGAGGATTATATAATTTAGCACTGTCTTCCTCATCACTTTCAATATCATCAATTTCTTCTTGTTCAAGTTCAATCTAAAAAGTATATAATCAATACTAGTAAAAAAGTATAAAACTCTAAGCTTACTCTTCTTTCCCTATCCGTTAAAGCTTGCTTACGTTCTACATTAGCTTTAGTATCATCAATAGTCTCTTGTAAAACTTGACAATAACTAGATATTTGGAACTCCAATAAGGGAATTTCTGTTAATTGATTAATAGCCTCTTCTTCAACTTTTTGCTCATCACCCTTTTGATTATCAGGGTTAGCATCGTACTTAGCTTGAGATTTTTTATGCTTTAAGGATTTCATATGAGCTTCAAAAACAGTTTCTTTTTCAAATGTTTTGTTACCTAATTAATTTGTTAGATTATATAATTTTTAGCTTATACTGTAATACTTACAAGCTTTACAAAATAGATTAATAGCTTTTTCCTTAGACTTTAAATCTAAATTATCCCATCCTGGAACTGTACCCTTTTCTAAATGTTCATTAAACTTAGTTAATGAATCGGATTGTAAAGCTTCTAAATTATATAAAGGTTTGGCTCTCTTAAAGTAACTCTCTAAATATTCCTTTAAATTTTTCAAATATCTAAATCAATAAAGTTAATACAATATATATTAATAATAGCTAAAATGAATTACTCTTTATATTGTCCACCTTTTAACTTTCTATCAATTATCTCAAATTTATAAAATTGATCTAAATAACTTAGATAATTTAATTTTTTTAAATTTTGTAAATTTTGATAAACAACGAATATCTGGTTTAAATCCAAGAATTTTCCTAAATACTCTTCACCACTGAATAAACCCTCTAATTTATCTTCAGTATTTTCTGTTAATTCAGAACTACGATCCTTTAAGTTTTCTACTATTGTTGTTGAATTGGAACGGTGATACTCTTTAATACTCTTTAAACGGTTGTAAAATTCACTTATTTCATTGGGACCACTTAAACTGTGAACTTCTCTCTTTAATATACTTTCTTTATCATCAAAATTTTCTAAAGTACTTGAGCTAGTTGATTTAATTTGGTTTAATAAAGTGTTAATATTGTGCTGTTGAATTAGTCTAGTTTTAAACTATATAAATTATATGTTAGTATAATTATTAAATTTAATTTATTTAAGCTTACATTTTTAGTATCTTTTAAACTTTCATTTACTATAGATTGTTCAAAAATATCGATTAATTCTAGGTTTTTACGTTGAATTTCTAAGATATTATCCATTTTAAACTTATATTTAATTAAACACACAACTTAAACCATCACCAGTTTACAATTTGGTAATATATACAATTTTTTTAAATTTAATTTTATGGGATTCTTTGAGTTTATTTTATTTATCCCTTGTTACTTTTTATGACTTGTTTTAACTCTTTTTATTTTAATTTGTTTTGCTAATAATAATAATACTAAATGCTTTCACAATTGCTTAAAGATCACCAGAATAGTCAATTAGAGCAGAAGAATAAAATAAGTAATTTAATACTGTTATTTTAATATATATTATACTAATTTGTGTTAATTGTTTTAGCTCAATTGAGGAGAGAAGCAGTTCAAAGTATTCGAGAAACTACCGACATAGTAACGGATAGTTTAAACGCACAGTAATTACCTTTCTCATAGTTAAACTACGCACCCTTACTTATACTGCTATTTTTTTACTATATTATTTAGAGTTTCTGAGTGTATCCAAACTCAAAAACAGCTTGAAAATCATACAAAATTACTTACTCAACAATTATCAAAATTCCAAAAACAAACTCAGCTTTGGTCTAATATGGTTCAAGGGTTAAATGATTCACTTAAAGTTAGTTTATATTCATTTATAAATAATGTTAATATTAATTCTGTTGTTTAGGAATTGGGAGATGTTCAAAATTATGTAAATATTATGGAAAGAAATATGGAAATAGTTCAAACAACTTTAACTAATGTTGTTAAAGAGAGAGAAAAATATGATTTTTAATAAATTTTAATATTAAAATTTTATTTTTTAATTAAGCTTGAAGCTGACTAGTTAAGCTTGAATTTTTGTTTAAATTTAAACTATTCAATAAATTCAAATACCACCCGACTAAATAAGGCTTAGTTCCTAAGTCACAATTCTCTGTTATCATCCTTTTTACAAGGGAAATTAGAGCTGTTAAGGTGTTGTTAGTTATACTAGGATGTTTATCGAAGAATTTGATTAAATGCTCTAATTTTGCCAAATATTCATTTAAATAGCTTGATGGAGTGTTAGGCAGGAGAGCTGCATATGTATTAATATATCCTATTGATTCTAATATTAATTCGGGATTAGTATTTAATTTCGATAAACAATTCTCTATTTTAGCGTATAATTGAGTGTATAGAGTCCAAACTTGACTCACATCAGAATCCAATTGATTTGATAAACCTTCAACTAAAATAGTATAAGCTACCCTAAACTGTTCACCTGTCATTTGTCCTGGGAAATGATCAAATAATTGGCTTTGATACCAGTTAATAAACTTAGGTACACACTCAGCCTTAGAGCTTTGAATTATAGATAGGGCGGCTGAGTGAGAAGCTTCATAAAGTTCTAAGGACCAACTAAATTTCTCTGAGGCAAATGGTTTAATAAGCTTTTCAATAACATCCTGAAGCAAATTATTATCCACTTCTTTAACCAATTGTTCAATACAAGTCAATGTAAAACTAATTTTAGATTGTTCCAATTGATTTAAACCATTCAACTCTGTAGGTTCACTATTAACTTCAACTTCCCTTAATAACCCCTCTATAAAAGGCTTTACCCTAGTCTTTCTACTTTCAACTTGCTCTAACAAATAAATGAGTAAATCTTCTTGATTCTTGAATATAGTGCGGGGGATTTGAATAATGGTTGAAAAGTTTAGGTTAAAGAGGGAGGTTAGCATTAATTCTAGTTCTTCATCTGAAACTTGAACCGATGTCATTGGTCTGGTTAGAATTGATTTAAATATTATTACATAACTGAATAGTACAGATTTTAATGATTTCCTAACTGAATCATTCGAAGGATCTCCTATACAAACTAGTTAATATCAGTTAAATAATAAATTAACAACTTTGAACTTACTTATTTTATCTAACAATGAAGGATCTTCACTAATTCCAAGTTTCCAACTATTAAATAAATTTTGAGAAAATTCCGTTAATTTGCTTAACTCCAGTTGAGTAAGTTTGATTAAATCAGGTTTATCTAAACTAAAGTAATTAGATAACTGGAAGGGCCACGACATCAGTTCTCCCATCAATTGAGATTGTTTCCCTAATTCTTTGAATGTTGGTGTATTTGAAATTTCTTTAATTATTAGTAATTGGCCATCATTATCCTATAATTCAAAATTAAATATTTATATTATGTTGTTGCTCAGAGATTTACCTTATTCGACTTATAGGTAAATTGTTCCCAATACTTTATCAAATAATTGAATAAGAATAAGTTAATAGACTAAACATAAGTTAGTAGGCATTAGAATAACTATGGTATCTGATTACTTTAATATCGGCTCCTAATTTTTCTAAATTTTGTAATTTTTGAAATTAGAAAGTAAAATAGAAATAGATTTATCCAAGGTAGTCAATTCATCTAAAATACATACAATTAGATTATATAGAATATAATAATATTATACAGACTTACCCGTGTTATTAAGTTCTAAATTAACCAATTTATTAATTAATTGCTTAACCTTTTTAGAATATGATCTTGATGGATAATTTTGTCCTTGAGTTAATACTTGACTATAAAAATAACATTAATATTAATCTAATAAGCTAATCAAGTAATTTACATTGCTCCTGCTAATGCGAATATTGGTGAAATTAAATTAGAATCCTTATTAACATCTATATACTTATTATTAGTAAAATATATTAATACTATAGTTAAAATATACTGTAGTCGTATGCTAATATAGAATCTAATATGGGATCCAAAATAGATTTAGCAATTAATTTACTACTTGTAATCCCTTCCTTCTCCAAGCTAGTCAAAATAAATACTAAACTGGCCAAAGTATTCATATTCCCTTCTATATTGGGTTCATAGTTTTGCAAATTTAAATAATTCTGAATTATTTGCTGAGGATGTTTTAAGAGAGGGAGGTGCTTTAGTAAGGTGCCTATGGTGGGGTGAATGTACTGGGAGTTGTTGAGTAGCGGTCTATTAGTAATACTATGGTTAATAGGAATCCATTAAGCGGTAATTTGCTAATGCTAATTTCTTACCTTGAATCTGAATCTTTTGTCTTTAACCCTTCGCTAATAATTTTCTCTGATCTGCTCAATAACTCTTTAGATTTGAAAATATCTAAAAAAGATATTAGAATATATTCGAATATTATTATAAAAGCGAATTTACCTGCTAAAATAACAATTATCATTAAACTTAATTCAATTGTTTTTTGTGATTTTTTAAAATTTGAATTTAAGTAGTGTTCAATTAATTTAGCTAGTTGATTTGCTTCAGCGGTATAACTATTTAGCTCCTCAGCTGGTACCTCTCCTATATAAAAACATTAATATCAAAGTCGATATTGTTTTAGGGTTGGTTTACCAATTCTTCGTGCCCAAACTGACCATAATTCCAAAATTGGAACTAGCGATTCAGGATCAAAGTTAACCTCATTTTGTAACTTAATAAATAAGATTTGTAAACTGTTATTAAATTCTTTATCAATCCATTTTAGAGGTAGACGAGTACTGAAAGAACTTAACAATGATAAATTCAAATTACACTATAAATAGTAAATTGTTAGCATTCAACAAATATGAAAGGATCAATTACTATTTGAGTAGAATAATTGCAGTAATTAATAACTGATTGAATACTGACTGATAGGGATCTACCTAAATATTTTACATTATTTGATTTTACTCTAAATAATTCTAGTTAACAACAGTACAAGAATGAAAAACAGCTAATTACTTTAACTGCTCCTTTAACTCTTGAATACGTATTTGTTCCAATTTTTCATTTAATTTAAGTGTTAAAGTATGTGGTCTAAAAGAATATTTAGTTTTACTAAATAATTGGTAAATTTTAACTTACAAGTTATTTCTTCTTGGGTTTAATAATAAATTAAAACGTAAATTTTTATTCTTATATATTTTTTGCCACTCTTTAGTTAACTATAAATAAATTAATAAATCAATAATATTATATATTGTATAAGTTTTTACTTGAGATTCTTCTGTTAGTTTTTGACCTTTTAATAGACTAAAGTATTGTACCAAATTATAAATAAAATTAATCAAATTCAACTTATTTAAATTTAATTCGCTATACATAAATTATATAAGTAAAAGTATTCTCTCTATTACTATTAATTTACCTATTCTCTTTAACCTTCAAATAGTCCATAAAAATCAACTCTTCCCAATTAACAATACCCTTTAAATCTGCATCCAAAAAAGGATTGTTAATTAAATATATGTTATAACTTTGACTATCTCCACTAACTTCTACTAAAGCTTTATTAGAATTAGTCTCAACGGGAAAGTACTCCGAAAGGGGTTCCAAATGGTTTATAGTGTGGTAAGCTCGCAGGATAACTTGTTTGTCGGGGCCTCCATTAACTAATTGGTTAATTAATTCATTTACTAGATAATCAACTGTTATCAGTTGACAAGGTTTTGATACACTCATAAGTGACATATTAATCGATTAACTTAATAAAGAGTAAATATATGATATTGTTGTTATTATGCTAGTTAAAATATTATTATTGATCACATGTAAAGTAATTGATTTATGATCACAGTCCTATTAATTGAAGAAATTAATTTTAATTAACTGTGTGGGATAATTTAAGTTGAAAAAATAAAAATAATTTCAATGCCTTCTACGTGAATCGAACACGTGACCTTCCGCTTACTAGGCGGACGCTCTGCCAACTGAGCCAAGAAGGCGTTGTTATAAACTATAATTAATTATAGATATTATAAGTTTATTAATTTTTTTCTAATTTATTATTATCTTCTTTTATTAAATTTTATTTATTCTATATCATCTTATAATATTTTATCTATTTACTACATTTTAGCCATTGCTTAATTTATATATACATTTTAATTAACTTTTTTACTACTTATTTTTTTACTATATTTAATATAAATAGTATAAATATATATTATTTATATAATTAATTATAATATTAAA
>KQ964422.1:295462-307274 GCA_001566745.1 Conidiobolus coronatus NRRL 28638
ACTAAATATTAGTTCTTTATTATTAATATTGACCTATTCTTATATTTCGCCAATGTTATTATTTATTAACGGCTGGGTATTAAAAGCTTACTATATAGCTAAACTTCTATATAATAAGCAATAAATTAACAAGGTGATTTATTTAAAATAGAACTTGAATACAAATTAGATTATACTAGAGAAAAACAATAAACCATTATTGTTTTAAAGCCAGATTTAACTAGCAAAATGTAATTTTACATTATTTATAAGGTGTTAACTAGTTTTTGGAGGAAATGTGATAAAGAATATAATAGTATAACTTATTAGCAACGGAATATTAAATTAACCAAGTTCATTGATTTGTAATAAATAGTATAATTGGTAAACTTGGAAGAATAAAAGAAAAGTCTATAAGCCAACTTATAAACTTATTAACTTAACAAGTTTAATAGCTTTATATTATTAGTATCGGAGATGAACTAAAAAGTATATAATTATTTTAAGAATTGTAAAGTTACAAAGCTAATTTAATATCAACTATAATTACTAATCCATAAAAAACGACTTCTAATTAGTATATAATAGTCAATTACTATAATCTACAAATCTAATTGTGTTCTAAATAACCGAATTTAATTAAAAATTTTATAAAAAGATTCTAAGAACATCTTTAAATTAAAATAGTTAGGGTTAACTGTATTACCGATAATCTTTGACATATCCCACTCCAATATTTTTATATTAACTTAACTCAAACAGGCAGCGCAAAAAAGAATAACAGATTAACATTGTTACTTTTTATCATATCACTAGTAAAACAGTAGCACGAAGCTTTGTAAGTTTAATAAAACTAATGCGGAATTTTAACTATATTGATTATAAATTTATCAAAAAAATTATTTTCTAGATTATATTAAATTTAATAAAATGTACAAAGCTTTAGCTTAATATGTTTTTAAAGATCATGAAGAAGAACAGCTGTTATTAATAGTGAAAGAACTCGTATTAGTAAACAAACCATTCAGATGAATTTATCCTAGTTTGTAAGGTACACGAATCCATGTGTTTTCTTTAACCCTTAAAAATTATGTTTTACTCCATATTCGCGCAGTACAAGTCTAATGATTATGTAAATTTGAATATAATTAATGTACACTTTATTGGCAATTTTTGGCAATAATAATAAAATAGGAAATTTACCTTATTTCTATAATAAACAATATTAAAAAAATATAATAGTAAATGATAAGCTTGTTGGCATCATATTAGTAAAGCGCGTGTTCTTACATCTACTGAACAAAACCATCTACTAGCCATTGACTCAGATTTATCGGTTAATTAGTTTCAGATATGATAAAATATTGTGTGAAATATCAATCAAGTATGACCGAGATAGCTTAAATCTAGAGTGGTGATAAAGTTAGTATACCTACTTATTATGACTATAGGATTACCATTATTAATAACAAGTTAACTAGATTTTTATTATTAAATTGATTAATGTCGGGGGAACTTGAATTTTAGCGATGCAAGCCAACTATTTGAATTTAGAAATTTACTAGAATTTCTATTAATTTTCAGTGTTTATATTGATTGGTGGTTTGGCATATTTTTAGATATTTTGTAATATACAGCCATATAATAATCATTTCTCTTAATCCTGAAGGATTGACTTAATCATCTCTTTTAGCTCCTAAAGTTCAATTTAGGTCTTGTCCGCTAGATTACATCATCTCTGTATTAATAATACCGGCGAATTTTATATACAAAGCTTGAAACTTCAGATTTTGTTGAAGGAGTTTAAAACATTGCGCTCTTTATACTTATTAATTTATTTTGGATCAGTCATTAGCTATATCTTTAGTCTTTTGGATTGAACTAATTTTATTATACGATTTAAATATAAATTGGTATTAAATTTGAGGCATTTAATGCCGAGATTAGTAATAAATTAATCAAAACTATTCATTAATATATGAGAAAAATAAACACACCAATACTTAAGGCAATACTGATTAAATTGGTAGCATTCACTCAATTAACCAAACAGGCAGTAAAATGATAAAATAATCCAAAAAAATCAGTAAATATGATTTAATTTTGACCAATCAAACAAATCATTCAGAGCTATTTTTAGATCCACTCTAATAACCATCACCTCTATTTGATACATAAAAATGTGTGCTGTGGAATTTATACTTCAATATGAATTAAAAAATTTCGTAGTTAGAGAAGTTCCATTAGTAATTAAATAAATGAGCCAAGAGAATTCATATATAAATAGAGGGCGGGAGAGTTATTAAGGGGATTATGAGTTCAATTAGCCTTTTTACTTCCTCTAATTTAATAATGAGTCCAAAATACCAGTCCCAGCGCTTAGCGACTGGCGTGAAAATGAATAAGATTAAGAATAGTATTAAAGCCTGTGATGAGTGCAGAGCTACTAAATCTAAATGTGATAGGGATATTAATCAAAATTGTCAAAACTGTATCTCTAAAAGCAAATCATGCACTTTTGTAAGTACTAGAAAGAAAAGAGGGCCCAAGTTCAAGAAAGAAAACTTGAACTTGATGAGACACTTGATAGATGACCCTGAGCTTGCTCAGAGTGCTCCCAAAGAAGTAAGCGTTCCAATGAACCCTTTACTAGAACCAATATGCTCACTTCCAATCACCACTATTCCCGCGATTCCTACGCTTCCTTTTGCGCAACCCATACCCACATTCATCCCCCCTGTTCCAATATTAGATCCACAATCTCAAGTAGCATTCAGCTATGATATCCCTTTGCTATTTCAGCACTTTGATAAAATATCCAATGAAATCAATATAATGCCCATTTCAGAGTTAATACACAGGATCAATCAACCCAAGAGCATATATTTTGAAATGCTTCTCTCCTGCCTTTCAGTAACCATTAAACTCTTACTCAATCCCAATAGCGAAACAATGGTAAAATTCAATGAAAGCCTCCATTATTATGTAAATAACGTCCAAATCCCAATATATCACTTTGATCTAGACTACTTCAGGTCTGTTCAATGCCTCACCTATTTTAAAAATAAATTTCACTTGTAAAATAAAGTTATATTACCTCTTGCATATATAAAATACTGCGTATTCTTATTAAAGCTAGTTTCAAGACTGTTAATGCCAAATTAATATTAGTTAAATGTATATTCTTTATTGGATATTTATACCTAATTAATCAAATTACTAAGTAATTTTTCTTGGCTTATAAATTAATTTTCTTAAGAAGAAGAGAGATTTTTTCTCAACTCAAGTATTTTCTTTTGGATTAAATACTACCATTTGTTGTTTGCCAAGTTTTTCATAATTATGGTAAGCTTATTTATAGCCATTATGGTTTATTATAACATTCTAAATAACTATCATGACTATTAAATTTATCCACTGAATACACCAATTCGCGGATGCGATAATGGATTGTGTCTCAACACTATATATACAGTATATAAATTTTTGACATCATCTTTTTTCAATATAATGAAAAATCTGTATTAATTTTGATTTTGATAAACTCTTAATACAATGCAAACAACTGATACATATCACTAGTTAAATAACAATACTGATCTAATTAACATACAATCACACTTATACAAATATTAATTAATCCAATAAAGAACACTTATACCTATGGAATATTAGAATGAAATCTATTTGTCAATATAAGTTTCAAAAGTGATATCACTAATCCAAATTAGATTTATTGAAGTAAAAAGGATTTAGACTGAAATTTGCTTATTTTTCTTAATGGATAACTGAGACTAAAAATTCCAAAACTTTTAAGATAATTTGCTTTACTTGTTTCTTTTTAATTTTTTCTTCTAATTAATAACAATAATATAATAATAAATACTGGATAATAATAGCAATAATAAATTATTCATATACAATAATATATAATTATTAGTTAATGACTTCGTACTATTATCAGGATACTAATATTAATCAACCTGGTTCACCAAGAATAACTAGAGAATCCATTTTTTCACCCACTCCCGAACCTAGCCATTTAGCTCAAACTTTATCAAATGAAGTTAACTTAGATTTGGGCACCTTTGACCTTCCTATAATGAGTAATCACGCACAAAAGTATGAAGAAGAGACTAATGATATCCTTCCTCAGGATATTCAGTTAGGTATATATTATTTTGTACATATTTTTGGACTGCTTAAAATAACATTATATTTATTATAGATCACTTCGATAAAGTAATAGAAACTAGTAATCAATTTGAGGAACATAATGAAGATGCTGAATTATTTTCAGATATTTCTGAAGGAATTGATGCTGAATTAGATGACGAATTTTTGGAAAAAATATATCAAGATATTGATAAAGATGACCAAGAGTGGCTTACTCAAACGAGCCCTCAAGCTGCTTTAGGCTCCAAAGACATCGATCCCCTTGACTGGCTAAACTCTAGACATGAAGATTCACCTGTAAATTTACCAAATCTTAAGCAAAATCAAAAGCAATTACCTAATAGAGGAAATGGACCAGGTAAATTATAAAATATATTTAAATTATATATTTCTGATTTTTTCATTTAGTTTCCTCCCTTCCTTTACTTCACCATGACCCTACTTTGGGCGACATAGGCGATTTTGATGGCTTCGCCTCAGATGATAACGACTTATTCTTTGATGGAGGAATTGTTGATACTTCTAAAACTAACGATTATATGCTATTTGGTGTCACTGAAGAAGATCTTAAAGATACGAATTTAGATGCATTCTCACCCAAGGGGTGGGATATTGATGACGAATTTACTATTGATGAATTATTGGCACCCATACCAGATCTTCCTCCACTTCAAAGTGAAATGATGGCACCCCCAGATCCGGAAGTTGCTGCTTACTTGAACCAGTTCCGTAAGCAAATGAGATCCAACGAGAACTCTAGAGAACTTTCTTCAGCACTATCGCCTAACTCATCCGAAATGAACGCTGGAAAAAACACGAGCTACCAACAAGAGTCCAGCATTCGTTCGAATAATCATAGTAGAAGCATTTCAATCGATTTGAGCTCACCTCAGCAATCCGTTAATACCCCACCTCGTACCACCAGCACAATTCCAAGGCCACCTCCCACTTTCAATATGTCTAAAGTGGATAGTTCAAGGAAGATAACTAAACCAAAAATAACGCCACCGCCCAATTTCCAATCTAGAATTCCAGTGCCCATTCCAGGTTATTCTCTTTACTCTAGGCGATGCGCTTCTCCATTAGAACCAGAGTTTGAGTCAAAAATCCCATCTATTGCTAATGGTATGTTCAAGCCCAAAGTAAAGCTCACCTACTACCAATCACCGAATCAATCCTACTACTCTAACGACCTCTCATATTCGTCATACTCTTGAAAATGTAAAGATTAAGTAAAGTATATATATAAACTAAAATAAAGCGAAATCCTTGTTTAAATACTAATTTATTAACATCATTTATATCCAACTTTCAATACTGTAAATTGTTAAATTCATTTATTTTTATTATTTTAATCAAACAATTTTCTTAACTCTTCAGCTTCATTGGACTATAAAATATAATATTAATTAGCTATTAACATATGTGTATGATATCATTGAGTACCATTTCATCTAAAGTTCTAGCTTTTCTTTCCTCATCTTCTAACATTTTATAAACTTTGTCATTTGGTTCAATATCCCTAGGGGTTCTAGGAATAACATGAATATGAACTTGAGGAACGGTTTGTCCTGCATCTTTTCCATCCTAACAGTTATATTAAAAATGGCTCATAATTTAATCAAGTCTTATTTACTTGAATAGCAAAGGTAAAAGCACTAGCTTTATAATAAGGTTCCAATTTTTCAGCTACTTTTCTAGCTGTTAACCAAAGGTCAGTAGTCTATATAAAAGCATCCTAAGTTAAGCATTTTATGCAATATATTAGCCATTTTGCTTACTTCTTCAACAGTTAAATTCATAACTCTATCAGTTTTATTTTTGCTAACTATTAATACATCTAAATTAAATTAATTAAGGATATGATATGTTTTTTGAAATTAATTATATTGAATATATATATGCATATTTATAAAAGGATACGTCCACTAAACGCTGTTAATATGCTATAGTTATCAAAAGATGCTTTAATATTTACGGTACTAAGGGTTTTAGGTTCACTAAGCAATAGCTTGATAATGTTTCGTAGAATACTTGACTCTTACTAATAATATTCCTTCCAAAGTGGTACATTATTAATACTTTTATTATAGTGAAACTAATATATATTAGTATAACTTGACTCAATATGATATCATATTTTAATAAATTTATTGTTGGTTTTATTTATTATGGGAATTTAATTATCATCATGGCATTGTTAATATTAGTTAGTAGATCATAAATCAACAGATGCGAATATACAATCTATCACGATTTTATTTTCTCTTTCATCAAAAATTTGTCTTAACTATAGATACAGAGTTTATATTTCTATAAGTTAATAAATCGCATATTATGCACGTTACATTATCTATATTTACTGTATATCTAGATGATATTTAAAATAGATGTTTATTATTAAAAATTATTACTATTACTGTTATATTTTAAACGATTTCGGTGACTAAAAAAAACTAAGTTAGCTATATGATAAAATCAAATATCAATTAAATTACCATTAGCAGGCATTTCATCAATTTGAGTAGCATAGTATTGCTCAATATCTCTTAGAGCTTTAATATCTTCAACTCTGACAAAGTTAATGGCGACACCTTTACGTCCAAAACGCCCTGAACGACCGATACTATTTTGAAAATTAGTTAATTATTACAATATAATGGTTTTTACTTACCGATGAATATAGTTTTCACGATCGTTAGGTAAATCGTAGTTAATAACAAGTGAAACATTTTGAACATCAATACCACGGGCCCAGACATCAGTAGTGATTAGTACACGACTAGCAGTTTGTCTGAATTCTTGCATAATAGCATCACGTTCCTTTTGGGGCATTTCACCGTGCATTGAAGATACTGTAAATTTGGCTTCTCTCATCTTGGAAGTTAACCAATCGACCTTACGACGAGTGTTACAGAAAATAACAGCTTGAGTAATAACTAGCGTATCATATAAGTCACAAAGAGTATCGAATTTCCAATCTTCCTTCTCTACAGCAATAAAGAATTGTTTAATTCCTTCTAATGTCAATTCATCACGCTTAACTAAAATTCTAACTGGATCGGTCATGAAACGAGAAGTCATTTCCAATACATCGTGGGGTAATGTGGCAGATAATAAAACAACTTGTGTTGAAGGAGGAAGGAATCTATATACGTCATAAATTTGATCTTTAAAACCCTTGTTGAGTAGCTCATCAGCTTCATCAAGTACGAGCATTTTTATATGCTTAGTGCGTAAACTCTTACGTTTTAACATATCATAAACACGTCCTGGAGTTCCAGATACTACGTGCTGACCATGCTCCAACTTACGAGTATCTTCACCGACATTGGTACCACCAATACAGGCGTGACATTGAACATTCATATAATCTCCTAAAGCCAAAACTACACTTTGAATTTGGGTAGCCAATTCACGAGTTGGTGATAAAACCAAAGCTTGACATTCTCTGACTTTGGTATCAATTCTTTGCAAGATAGAGATGGAAAAAGTAGCAGTCTTCCCTGTACCAGATTGGGCTTGAGCGATAACATCTCTTCCTTTTATAATTGGATAAATAGCACGCTGTTGAATAGCAGAAGGCTTTTCAAAATCTAAAGAAATTTTATATTAGTAATCTAAGATAGAAGATGATAATAAAATTACTATATGCGTAAATCCCTCTCATTAAATCCTCTTTCAAGTTCATATCATCGAAAGTAGAAACAATTTTGACATCTTCACTAGTTTCAAAAACTATCTTATCATCATTTCTTCTATCCATATTGAATATTTTATTTGTCTAAATACTGGCTTCGAAGTTTAAAATTAGCCTATAGAAAGTTAAATTAGTAAAATTGTAATCTTTATATTGTTATTTAAAAAATATTTGATAGTGCTATTTATTAATAATACTCTATTATATCTTTAATAAAAAATTCATTACTCTTTAATTTTTTGATCGAAACGTAGATATTTGTGATTTATTAAAAATATTCAATTGGTAAATTTTATCCCAATAAATTTCAAATTTTAAATTATGGGATATAATTTTAGTCCATAACCAGTTTTAACTTTTCACTTTGGTTTATATTCTGCAGTATTTGCTCATACTACATAACTTTTATTTTTATAATTTCTTATCAAATTGACTTCTCTCAATATTTTAGACTCTATATTAATTATCTTTTCTTTCCATACGCCCATATATATTTTTTAACATTTTGCCTATATTTTAATATTTTTTCTTTAAATTATAGCCAATTATATCAAAAATAACACTATCCACAAATAGATAATCTATCAAATATAAAATTAACAATAAATCCAGCCAATTGATTGCCATGATTAATAAAATAATCTCTGCTACTAACAGGAGAGCCACTAAATTCAAAATTTGGTTTAAAATTACACAAAACGAAACCCTTAAGGAATTTAAATTTGACAAAAATTAAAGAATCTAATTAGTCCATAGTAAATCCTGTGTCTTATGGCTATTTTTCGAAATAATAACCAATATGATAAACATGCAAAAAAGTGAGTGAAGAGTGAAGAGTGAATAAATGCATTCTTATCTAAACGGATAGAGATATTGTAAGGGAATAATTTTTGTAAAGTGACAATAATGCTAAATTTGGGAAAAATTAATCGAAATAGGATGATTTTATTCAGTTGGTTGGATTGACTAAATTAATTTAAGCTCTCCCATTCCTATAAAATCCCAATTAAATTCAATCATCAATCTTTGTCGCTTCTCTTATTTAGAATTTAGAATGACTACTTTAAGACTGAAAAGAAATCAAACTGAGTTGTGTCACTCTTCTAACGAGCACCCAAGCAAGGTGCAGAAGAGTGTTCTCAATACCAAGCTCAAATTAACCATATCTAACAGTAAGCGATCACAGTATACTTTTACACTTGCCCGTATTAAATAAACCATCTATATAGAGTCCAAGCCAAAGTTACCTCCCTTCAAGGGTCGTGAAGTAGTGTTTGTAGACCCTTTGGACGAAAATGAGGAATATTGGTGGCCTGCAATGGTAGTCCCATTCTGCGAATTGGACTCAACCATGGTATCAGCGCCCCTTCAGCCTGGAGAATGCGTTGTAAAATACTTTGAAGACAACAAATACTCTGTTGTTATGTACAAAGACTTAAAGCTATTGAAACCCAACACAGAGCCTTTTATTGGGTTTGAGAAAAAGAATCGAAATTTCTGCCAGAGAGCAGGGGTAAGAAGTGCTCTCAACTTCATTAAGAGCCAAAAGCCTACAAAGAGATTCAAATGGAGACTATGGGGAGATATGGAGATTTCTCAAGGGAGCACTGCAATGGATCATATCGACGATAGCGCAACAAGCTCTAGCAGGGAAACCAAAAAAATTACTGCTTCCAAGCCAAAGCCTAATAAGACTGAGCAAAAGAAAACAAATGGAAAAGAAAGTGTAAAGCGTGATAATGACAGCGATACTAAATCAGACAAAGCTACATCTACAGATACATCCGCTTCCCTTCCCACGCCGCCGCCTCGTACAGCTTTCGCATCTTCAACTTGCCCAGCTGTCAACTCTTGGATTGATAAGTATATTAGCTTCAACTTAATGTTGAGCGACCCAGAAAAATTTGAATATCGCTGCCAACTACTGCTTCATAAGCTACAAAAGCGATATCGCAAGTCTCAAAACGATTTAACCTTCATTCAAAGGGACCTGATCCAAGTCTTGCCTAACCATGTAGTTAGGAAGCTCAGGACACAGGATAGGAGACAGAAGAAGTGAACTCGGAGTATTCCCCACTTTACTCTCCTAATATTGTATATTATCTTAAGACGCTCTTTTCCGCTACTCTGCCTTCTCTTCGATATTTTTGCGTTTGTATCTATTGTACTATACCACAGATAAGAGCACATATTGGTAACTTTCTCTTGCTCTTTACTGATACCCTTAGCCACTTAATGAATATCTGCTGGTTAGACACCTATGCACTACTTCCTTCGCACTGTCTTTCTCAATTACTAACACTCTATACTAACTAATTATCAAGCACAACAAATAAATCTGTAGTCACAGCCAATTCATTATACCCCTATTTCTCGTGGTCATTTGGCTTCCAAACCGATCCTTAGTCATTTGATCATAACTAAGGCCAATATTTTTCCAGTTTCTTAAATTAGGATTTTTCAAACAACTCAAATTTTAATTTTGCGATTTTAATACTAAACTAAATAACTGTTGTGTATGATTTGTATAATCTATTATGTTTGATTGAGTATACACTAAGCTATATTCTAATCTTATAGCTCAATATATAAGCTTTTCAACATTAACAGCTTAAAAGTTGATTGATATTTGCAGTTTTAAGAATGATGTAATGTTGACAATCCAATCACTTTTAAGTTTTAAATTAATATGCGGTGCAAAATTCCAAACTTAGAATAATAATTATCCCATATATAACAATTTTATTAAACTTAAAATCCAGTTAGTTCACATAAAAATCAGATATAAAAATAGCTACAGTATAATGATTTTTCGCATAATTATATTTTCTCTAGATTTTAGGGTATATTTTATACTCAGCTAGAGATTGTTAATTTATAAGTCCTAAAAACGGGTAATTTAATTCCAGATCTCCATATACAGAAATCTCTGTTATTTAAATTTTGGCAAACTTGCTTAATTTAACTTTTGATCCTATTGATTTAAATAAACTATGTTTTCGAAAATTTTAAAATATCTTAGCTAAGCCCTAATAACCTTTTTGGAAGATACGTTATTCTATTTTTAATGGCTAACTTTGAATAGGAAACTATAATTTAAATTATAACTAGTTTTACTTTAGTATTTTATAATTAAATCATGGAACTAATTTTGCCTTTATATTAATTGGTAATAGGCACTGTTATGTTAATACTTTTTCAAAAATTAAAGTAAATCTAGCAAAATAACAGTTGATAACTTATATATGTGTTTTAAACAATATATAATATATAAGCTCCATTACATATCTTAAAATGTACATTTTTATTTAGTATAGCTAAATTATTTAACTAATTATCACCAAGTTAAATTTACTTAACTAGTCTGGATTTTTATACCTATTAAGATATTTTAACCAAATTAGAGCATTATTAGCTACCTATTAAACCCAGTGTAACGAAAAAAGCATGCTTGAATGATAATAACAAGAGATAAGTTTGATATATAACAGAAAATACTTTATTAAGTTGATAAAAGCTTAAACAGTATATTGGTTGCTTTTCTCTTATTAGGGTTTGAAAATTTAAATACTGATCTACATTGAACTTAATTTTATAATAACTCACTCTGCCCATCTTAAACAAGATACCACTATCAAGCTTATTACACTCTTATCAATTTAATTCATATAAAATTTAATATTTTGGCAATCTAGTTTTATATCTTTTAAATTAAATTAGATAAATCACAGTCAAACAAAAGTTAACACAATTTTCTCAAACAATTTTTTCTTTGTTTTCAAAATGGGATGAGTTTTTAACCGCAATTAAGATATTAAAGTGCATAATTTATGATAATTAGGTTTCTGTAATGCGTTGAGTATTATTGCTGATGTTGAGAGCTATACTGTTTATATACATATATAATTATATATAGATTTAAACGACATTTGTAATCGCCTAAGCATTATTTGACAA
>KQ964422.1:326725-344297 GCA_001566745.1 Conidiobolus coronatus NRRL 28638
ATCTCTTACCATTGTAATGTTTAAACTTGATTTATATATTTTTTAAACCATAATTAAATTTTTTACAAAATTCAACATTTATATGGGGGAATATTCACATTAATTTATATTCAAAATTTATAAATTTCATAAAACATAATATGAGCGAAACTGGTCAGTCTTCAAACAATCAATTCACTCAAATTAAAAGAAATGTAGAAGTTAGACTACTTGAATCTGGCGATAAGTATAAGTAATGAAATTGTTAAATATTTTACTATATTATAATTCAACTCTTAATAGATTAAAGCATGTTGTTAAGGCTAAATTACAGGAGTGCGGATGGTGGGAGGAAATGACTACCATAGCCAGAGGTAAAACTAGCAAATGAATACTATTAATACGGTTTATTGAGTATGATTAAATAGAGAAAGTCAGATCAGAAGGTGATATTCAAACGAATCCACAGCTATTAACAGATCAACTGCTTAATACAAGCTTGGGTAATTATTAGCAATAATTGTAAGCTTATTCTTATTCACAAAAAATTTTATTTAGAAAACTTACCTGATAATGCTAAAGTAGAGCTATTGGAAAAGATAAGGGATTGCATTGCTACTAATTTAAACAAATAAACATTTAATGTGTTAATTTAACTTATTCTTGTCTTCATATATTAGATCACCTGTTTTGTAATACTTGTATTACAATTGTTTTATTATTACAAAATTATGCTTTATAAAAGATTTGTTTATTTAAAAACAGCTATGATATATATAGTTAATAATAAACATTAAAATATTCTACTAACCTATATTACAATTATATTATAATCAACTGATCTTAATATTAAATAATTAAATTTGTGTAAAGCTTGGTACCCAAAATGGTAATCAGGAGTATTGATATTCGAAGTTATAAGGCCATATTAGAGGTTAGCTTTGTTATACTTTATTTTTAAAATACCAACCTTAGTTGAAGATATCCTGAAACATTGTTAGTCAATAGCATATCATAATTGATTAATATACAATACATTAATTATTTGACTACCAAATATAGTAGTCTCGTGATTTTGAATGCAGAATTTAGAAGATTGAATAGTTTTATGGGTTTATTAATCAGAAAACACACGTAAATTAATTCATTAAGAAACGTCATTTTAGCATTAAGACAATTTCCAAGTCTTTTTAAATTATCACTGTTCTTCTTGAACTTTTACTGACTATTATTTTTCAAAACAATAGATTTATAGAGCCAAAGTTTGATTACTTTGACTAAAAGGTACTATTATATTTGCCTCATCTACTCCTAATTACTAATATTTTTTGCTAGTTTGACTGTATACTTAAATTTGTTTATTCAAACACCAATTTATTAACATCGTGGAATCAGATAAAGCTTTCATTGTTGGCTTAATAAGCAATTTAACCCTTGATAACTTTACAGAAATCTCGGTGGAAATCCAAAAAGTAATCTAGAAAATTTTTATACTACTCGACCTTTAATAACGTATTTTTTATCAGTTACTTAGAACGAAAGACGAAACACTTTGGTATTTTTTATTTCGTTATTTATTAAATCTCCTCACCCCACCCGAGGTACAAAATCTTTCAAAGAACACCAAAGCCGCACTTTGTCGCTTTGTCGATTTCTTTACCGACGTTTGCTTAGAATCTAAAGGTACAGAATTTAACGTTCTATTACTGGCCCTAGCCAGAAAGTTTTCCACTTTTGAACAGCTGCAAAACTTCTTGGACAATAATTTAGAACTTGACCATATCCATTATCTTGTAATTATCTTTTTTTATCTCTCTGTTCACCCCGAAACAGATATTAATTGTAGTAAGTATTTTCTTTATAAAATTATTTTAATTCAATTTAATAATTTTCTTCTTTTAGCTTTTTCTCTTGTTAGTGAACTTCTTAGCGAATTAACTGACACTCCTGATTATTTTAAAGAATTAAACGCTGATATTTTACATCTTTGTTTAGTCTATAAATTAAGAATCGCATTATTTGATCATCCTTTAGCACAATCTATCGTCTCTTCATTTGATCAAGTGCTCCCCGATTTTCAATACATCCGCAACGCTCCAAATCTAGTTCCTTTTCATCAATATATTATCGAAATGTCTAACGAACCCGAAGTTACTGATGCTCCAGTAACAATTAACGAAATGATGGGGGAATTCTCTATAGATTCCTTGTTATCAGCTCCCAAAGTCCAAGACTTGCTTACTAAACTAGGGATTGAAGACTTCAATCCTGAAGTCCCCGCTCAAGTCAGTGACGAATACATATCTTCTCTACTTGCTGTTATTATTTCATGGGCAAATGCTATAGAAACGCCGCCCGAATCTTTACGAGAGCTTATTAATAATCCATCAGTGCCTATTGATCACCTTGTAAGAGAGCTTAAAGTTAGAAATCCCGCGACTGACTGGTTAATGGTTATTCAAGGGATGGATCGCAAAGATGTCAAATTTGATACTTTTTCCTCTGCTCTTGTTCTAATCGACTTTTTCAAGATTGCTGTAGATGAAAATCAGCCTTTTCCAGTAGATATATTCTTCCAAACTTGGGAGAACCCCATGGCTCAAATATCTTTCCTATATCAAACTATAAGAGGCCCTATTTCGTTACTTAACTTTAATGAGCTAACCAGTAGAAGAATTATCGATCCTTCTCTTTTACCTTTGGATCAAGGCCCATTAGACTCATTTATTGATCAGCTACAAGCTCATATTTGCAACTGCCAAGGACTAGTTGAAATTGCTTATTTCGCAACCCAAACTATACAGGATCCAATGGTAAGCGATCTCTTTGATCGTATCTGTTATTTATGCCCTCCTCTTGCTTTCTTGGGACTTGTTGATAGCATAATTGATAACTTTGATGTTGACAATGGCACCATCCTTGGACTTTTGAGAAGAATGATGGAACCATCTGAAGCTAATCATTTAGCTATTCTTCATCTTTGGAAAAAAGATAGCAATGTTCTTGTTAATCGTTTATTCCACAACTATGTTGTGTTAGTTCCAAACTTTATGGATATCTTTACTCTTTGCGAGAGACTTGACCTAGTTCCAGGCCTCGTAAATATGGCCAATGATTCAATTGCTATACCTTATGCCTGTCTTGCTCATGATAAGAAATTAATCAGTCTCAAGCTTTGGGCTGAAGAAAGATTAAGTGGAGAAGGTGCTGATCATTTCTTGAGCGTATTTATCGAATATGTTAAAAGCCAATATGGTAACTTTGTTAATGCTGAAGAAGCTGAATATTCTGAGTATCCTTCAAGAAATTCCATTGTTGTTATTATTCGTTGTATCGTTGGAGCAGGGCTTCCAGATCACCTTAACTCTGCTGCTAAGGAAATGGTTAGCGATTTAGTGAATCACCACCCTGAGTTTACTAAGTTATTAAACGAGTCAGATATCAATCAAAGCATCATGGCTACTGCGTTCCCCATAGATGTAGTGATTGATTCTGATAACTTATTCTCTATTCTTCATCGTAATTCAATGCCTCTTGAAGAAGTTCTTAACCATCTCGCAGATATCAAGCATGGCTCCCCTAGATCTAAGTCGTTGTTCTTATGCTTTGCTTATACTCTATTGGAGGAGCTCAATGAAATCGATAAGTTCCCTGAAGATTATGTGTTTAGAATCAGTAAGGTTTTAGGAACTATTATTGAGCATCATCTCTTACCCCTTTCAATGCTAAAGCACGCCGTTCAATTCATATCTGAGCGCCTCCATCTCCCCCAAGACGCTTTAATTTCTCGCTTTTGTATATCCGCCTTGTTGGAGTTTAAATCTAGGATACCCGAATGGGGCTCTTTCCAGGAGATTATTTCCAATTACCCAGAAATCATCAAATCTCATCCCGAGCTTGCACCATTTGTTAAACCTGGTAGCCACATGTCTGGTCCTTCTACTCCTCCAATTGCTCAACCTAAAACTCCTCAAGGTAAAGTAAGCCAGCCTTCTATTAATCAATTATCTCTAGACACACTTTTAGCTTCTGGAGATAAAATTAATTATGAAGAGCCTACAAACGATATTCAAGATAGAATTCATTTTATCATGAACAATATCTCTAAAGGTAATGTTGAAGAAAAAGCCAAAGAAATGATAGAATTCCTCAAAGAATCTGCCTTTAAATGGTTTGGTAATTACCTTGTTGTGAAAAGAGTTAGTATTGAAGTCAATTATCACGAATTATATCTTAAATTTTTGCTTTTGTTGAGTAACAAAAATTTGACAAAGTTAGTTCTTGATGTAACATATGAAAAGATCCATATTATGCTTAACTCTGAAAAAACAGCAACCTCTTCTTCAGAAAGAACTCTCTTGAACAGCTTGGGCTCTTGGCTAGGTCTTATTACTCTATCCAGAAATTTACCTATTCTTCATAAGAAGCTTGCCATCAAAGAGTTGCTTTTAACTGGATATACTGATAGAAAGTTAATTGTCGTAATTCCATTTGTTTGTAAAGTTTTAGTTAATGCTTCTGAAAGTACTATTTTCAAACCACCAAATCCTTGGTTGATGGGTATTATCCGACTTTTAATTGAAATGTCAAAAGGAGCTGGACTCAAGACTAATACTGGATTTGCAATCGAAGTTTTATGTAAAAAACTTGAAATTGATCCTTCTGAAGTTGAGCCTACTAACTTACTCTCAACCTTAACTTCTAAATCTTCTGCTGATCTCAATCAGATTACTAAACAGATAGATACTATGAATCTTTCTCAGCCCCATCCTCCTACCTCTACAGCTGCTCCATCCACATACTCCGATAACCCACACTTGGATAGCTATAACCAAGTTATGTCAGAGCAAGATGCTTTCCCTGATCTCAGCCCTTACATAACTTGGAACAAGAGGTTAACCATTTCAACTGCTGGTCCTAATTTCAAAAACGTTATTATTGTATCTATTGAACAAGCAATTAAAGAAATTGAGTTTAATATTAATAAGCGTGCAATCGATATCGCTGTTACTGTCACCAAGGACGTATTCTTAAGAGATTTCGTAGCTGAACCCAATGATGAAACCGTTCGTCAAGCTACCAGATTAATTGCTGGTTCTTTATCAAGCTGCTATTCTCAAGCCACTTCTAAAGATGCCTTACGTACTAGAATGCTACATTATTGTTTTGCTAACTTAAGACATAACCAAATGGCCATCACTGCTCCTTTAGAAGAAGAGTTGAAATTTTTTGTTGAAGACAACTTACCAATGGCTATTGAGTATATCCAAAAGACTGCTTATGAAAAGGCTGCATTTAGAGTTGAGGATATGCTTAACCCTTACTTCATTTCAAGACAAATCCAACGCGAGCATACTGGTCATCCTTGTGCAGATCCTTCTTACTTTGTTCCAAACAAATATCCTAAGAATATGCCTGACGTCTTCAAGTTGAAGCCAAGTGGATTAACCGAAAATCAAATTCGTGTATATGAAGATTTGTATCTTATCACTCGCGCATCTCAATCTGCTGCTTATGAGGTTGATTCTCAACATGCTTACCAATCAGCTAATTTAGACCCTAACCATAATCATTCACAAGTTATTATGGAACAGTTAAATAACATTTTGAATGAGTTAGATCGTGTAGTATTAAGTGCAACCGATGAATCTAGCTTCCATGAAGATTTCCGCTTCCTTCATAGTCAAATCAATCACCTTATGGATCAGTGCTATAATATCGATGAAGCTGCTTTTGCTTTTACTCAAAAGCTTGTTCACAGGTTATATAAGCATGAATCTGCACTCGCTAGAGAGGTTTACGTCGTCATCCTTGCAATGTTTGTGAAGCTTCTCCAAAAGCCAAATATGAAGTATGCCAATGGTTAACTTATGCAGATGATGAGCGTAAGCATGTAGTACCAATTACTATTGCTCTTATTAGAATTGGCTTGATCCACTTACCTGATCTTGACGTCCAACTTGCTAAAATGATTGAGTCTGGTCGTTCTTCAGTTTTGGACTATGTCGTTAACTTGATTCGTAAATATATTTCTGAGAAGCCTAAAGGCACTAGAAGCTCTGATTGGGCTCATTGCTTACAGATTCTTGGAAAGTTACCTCAGCTTAAACAACATAATGAAGAATTAATCAGTTTCTGGAACGAAGTTCAACATTTCCAATCTACTGTTAAGGAAAATTCTACTGAGCTCCTCTTCCAAGAGCTTCAAAATCTTTTCAATGACTGGGTATGTATTGTCAAGTTGACCCCTTTCAACGAGCAAAACCTTGCAGATTACATTCAATCTCTTATACAGAAGAGAATCTTTGCCAACGAAGAAACTCAGGCATTATTTGCTAGAATTTGTATCGAATCTTGCATTGACGAGTTCCAAACTTATTCCTTGGACTCTAACTCTTACCCCACTGTTGCTTATCTTAAGTTAGATGCTTTTGCTAAGTTGGTTGTATTGTTAGTCAAATACTATCAAGATCCTAACTCTAAAGATTTGAATATGGATAAGGTTAAGCTTTTCACTAGAACTTTATCCGTAATTTCTCTGATTTTAGTTCATTACCATCAAAAATCTGGTACTAGATTTAATCAAAAGCCAGTATTCAGAATTTTCTCATCTATTTTATATGGCTTACATGTTCAAGAAGAAAGCATCCGCCCACTATATTTCCAACTTTTGGTCAGTGTTGCTAACACTCTTAACACTCTTGTCCCAAGCTTTTTACCAGGATTCTCATTCTCTTGGCTTGCACTCATATCTCATAGATTCTTTATGCCTAAATTGCTCCACTTCCCAGATCAAAAGGGATGGCCTTTTATGCAAAAACTATTTTGTTCCATGTTCAAGTATCTTGAGCACGTAATGCCATCATTGCTTACTGCTTCTGGAGATACTATGTATAAGGGTATTCTTAAGATTACTTTACTCACTTATCAAGATTTCCCTGAATTCTTGTGCGCTTATCACATGGACTTTATGAATGTTATTCCTCCTAAGTTCCTTCAAATCAGCAATTTGATATTAGGATCATTCCCTAAGGATGTAAACATTGCCCTCCCCAATGATCCTTCTTTCAAATCGGATTCATCTGAGCAAAACAAAGCTCCAGTAATCCTTTCTGATTACGAAACTCCTCTTAAGAATAATGACATTATGCAAGACTTAGATCAATACTTGAAGACTCGTGAACCTATTTCATTCTTGTTGAATCTAAGAAATTATCTTTATTCACAAAACAGCAAATCCGAATCTTCTTATGACGTAGAAGTAATTAACTCTTTAGTATTCTATACTGGTCATCAAGGAGTTGAAAATAACCAAAGATCTGATGTTTCATATTTGAATAACAGCACTTCAATGGACATTTTCCAACAATTGTTTATTGATCTTGATCCTGAAGGTAAACTTATTAATTTCTATATAATAATCTGTTGCTTATCTTAGTTTAGGTCGATTCCACTTCTTAAATGCCATCGTCAATCAACTTCGTTACCCCAACTCTCATACTCACTACTTCAGCTCAGTTTTACTTCATCTTTTTGAAGAAGCTAATGATGAATATAGCAGAGAACAGATTATTAGGTAAATCAAATATTATCTATGTTTAATTAGTATTAATATGATGTTATTTAGAGTATTGATTGATCGCCTAATGGTCAACAACCCACATCCATGGGGTATTTATTGTACTTTTACCGAGTTATGCACTAATCCCAAGTACAACTTTTCACCAACCGATTATACTCAAGATAATCCAGAATTGCAAAATATCATCGTTACTATGTGTAAAAATGTACAAGTGTGAAGGGTGTATTTAACTGGTGCATTGCATACAAAAAAATTAATTTAGCATTACTACATTTGCAGCTTAGCAATTAATTGTTTATATTTTAATCCATCTCTCTTGTATCATTTAAGCTTCTATTAAAATATTTAATTAAAAAAATTTCATTCTTTTTGTTTTATTTAAACTATTTAGTATTTATATGCGATAGATCAGATATTTTTATACAACCAAACCTCTCTTATTTTGCAAACAATATAATTTTCACCCAGAACATTTAAAATTCAATATACATACCTAATTGACAACTAATTTGTAAAATAACTGTAAAGTTATAAATTATTCTTTAAATACTGTGCTATCATTAGATTTTTCTTTATATTATATATATATAGCATGTTAGATTTTTATATTATTAAAATGTATTAAACCAATCTAATATTTACTAAAGTTATAGTATATACCTAACACGATATTAAACTTTTTCCTTTAAATAAAAGCAATAAGAGTTAATATTTGCTATATAGGGTTAAAATTTTGAACCGAGTTCATACAAATTCGAGCTAAATTAACTGGGGTTACAAAATACTATATTATTAGCTTTAAAACCTTTAATTTTATTTAGTATTAAAATATAATATACTTTGACTATAATATAAATATATTTAACAAATATTAACAAATTATAAAGGTTAGTTATTTATGTTAATTATAAGTCAATTTGTTTAACTTTTTATAGAGTTTTTATAAAATTGAAAGTTCAAATAACAGGAAAAGAGTTAAGTTTATTATACTAGTTAAAATATTAAAATCATTTTTAATGCTCTTCAATAACAATATAAAAGAGATAATAGTGCTTCTATTATAACAAACACAAAACTACATCAGTTTTTAAATTAAGCTTTTATTACTATAAATATACTATTACTAAAAATTATTTATTAATGCGTTATAGTATTTTAGTAGCTAATAGTAATTTGATCTACAATCAGTGAAATATTAACTTGGCATAATAATATGACAATGAAGGAAAAGATATTTAAGTTATACATTGAAAATTAAAAGTTCAATTTTAATCCCATAATTTTCAAACTTTAAATAAATCAGGAAACTATATAAATTTCGTGATTACAGTCCAGCAAGAATAAATGATAAATAAATAATATTAGTATAAAAATGTCAGAAAATTTAACACCTTCTCAAAGAATCGAAAAGTTACAAGTTGCAGAAAAGGTAATTAAACTATAATTGATATACATTATTATTTTAACAGTCGTGCTATTTTATAGAAATTTATTCAACTATTAAATCAAATGGCAGATATAATAGAAACAATACCTGTTGACGTTGAGAATACAGCTGAAATTCAGTCAAATCAGGAAGATTTAAAGATAAAAACCAATGGATTTTTAAAGGATTTGGAGGTAAAAAGCCATTAATTAAAGCTTAATTCCACACTTACATATATTTTAGGAGGCTCAATTTATTTTAAGAGAGCAGTTTCAGCATATTAGCGAATCTGGAGCAATGAATCAATCATTGACATTTGTCTCCAATACAAATGGTCAAATTCAAGATACTGCAAATATGTGCCACGCTTTGGTTCAACTAGAAAGTATGCTCAAATTGCCTAGCAATGACGAATAAAGAATATTGCTATTTCAAATAAACTATGCTATATCTATTGATATTTGTAATATATTCTACTAGAAATAAAATTTAAAAATTAAATAAAATATATATGGCACAGTAATCAATTTATTAGGATAAATTAATTAATCATATTACAGTATTCAATTTTATAGACTGTGGGGGATTATTAAAGAGTAGTATAACAAGGGGAAAAGATCTAATATAATAATTGAGGATATATTAAATAATCAATTTTTAAGAGAGTTGAGAATACTTTTTTGGTAACAATCTAGGATTTCATGTTTAGGCTATGTTCTGGCAGCTTTAGCGGATCTCATTAAATCCTAAATATCAGTTAGTAAGAGGTAAATTGTTTAATTTACAAATAAGAATTACTCTAAAATATTTTCTAAAGTTCTTAACATCGAGAGTTTGTAAAGCTTCGATGTATTCTTGTTGATGGGCAGGGGAGAAGTTAAAAGATGGTAAGATAAATTGGTGAAGGTATTCCAAGAATCGAGGACCAGATACTTCTAAGAGAGATTTTTGAATTCCAGTACTCTCGTTAAGAACCTATAAAATAATTAATATCAAATTATAATATTTAGCGAAAATGAATATTTACGATTAATGATTGTGCATCTTCAACATCGAATTCGGGTGATAAAATAACTTGGAACATGGAAGGAATGATTGTTTTAAAGATGAATTCAGAAAATTGATTACGGAAATCATCGGTAACAGGGGGATCACGAGGCTTATCAACTTCTCCTAACCATGCTGAAATCATTTTAGAGAGGATATTGAAAGAAAGCTTTTGAATCTATATTTATGTTATTAGTTGGATTAAAAATAAATAAAAAACATAAACTTACAGCTGGTAATCTTAAATCCTTAGTAAAATGTTCTACAGATTTTAATATATCTGGTAATATGGGTTGATTGGCTAAATATATAATTAATATGAATCAATATAAACGCATGTTAATATACCTTGAGATCTTAAAATAGCTTCCATATCAGCATTGAAAATAGCGGTTAAGAAGGTTAGATATGTTTTTTTGAGCTCAGTAAGCATATTGGCTTCATCAGTACCACTTGGGGTAATTTCGAAGAATCCAAATGCTTTCTTAACAAGGACAGAGAGTAACTCATTCATAACAGGAGCAATTTGAATCTATTAATATTGGTTAATAATGGAGGTTTAGGGTTTATATCGAAGGTTTACCTTGAATTTGAATGCAACAAATCCGATGAAAGTTAAAAAGTCAGAGAATTCACCAATTTCACAAGCAACAAGCAATCCATTGATCAAATGAGTGAGGTAGGGCAAGATTTCCGGTCCAGCGCATGCAAGAAGACGGGAGAATGTGTATCTAGCTGCATCACGGATAAGGTGTGCTTGTCCAGTAGCTTCAAGAAGAAGTAAAATAGCTTCTACAGCTTGCTTGAAAATAGGGATATAAGGAGCGTTAGCTGATGGGTTCTCAGCAGAGAAATCGGGGAATCCTTTGAAATAGTTAGTAAATAGTGATGTTTAAATAGTATAATTAGTTACCTTTAGTTACACCACCAATAGCCATAACAATATGATTCAATTGAAGGATGAAGAGTGGGTCTTCAGGGATACCTTGTTTAGCTTGTTGAGTACCAGCTTGAATATCACGAATCATAGGTGATAAGATCATCTATATCAAATTAGTAAAAGTTAGAAATACTGATTAAAATTCTTACTCCAAGGAAGTTAATTGTTTGATCAGAGTTCAAATGATCTGCTGAGCTAATTAAAGCGCCAACAGCTTCAAATAAGTAAAGTTGGTTGTCAAACTCTGTGCCAGTATTCTCATGTTGAGAAGTTGAAACTTCGCCAAATCCAGGAGGTGGAACTTCTGCGCGAATATTTAAGGCTTTTTGAAGGGAAGGAACAATTTGCTCGGTGTACTTTCCTACTTCAGCCTTTAAGCTTCTGACAAATTTGTAGAATAAGTACCAAATACGAGAACGAACAGAGTTGCAAGAGTTATATACACCTCTAAGAAAAATTAGTTATATATTAATATAATTTCAAAATAATTACCTTTGATCTAAGAATGGTGTTAAAATAGATAAGATCAAATCTGGTCTGAGCTGCAAGAATGGGTGGTAACGAATAACATTTTCAAAGAATCCTACATGGATAGATGGGTGGGTGTGATTCATTACTTGACTGGTAAGCATTTTCTCAACCATTACACCTAAAAGAGTAAGTTGGTTGGAATTATTTTCTTCGACGAAAATAGCAGGACGTTTGTTAACTTCACGATAGCTATTGAGTAAGTATAAAGCGAGTTCAATAGGAGTCCAATCTGAATCTGAGTTAACAGGGGTAGAGAAAACAGTGATTACAAAGTTAGAAACGTGTTGGTTGAATAAAGGTTCGTTAAGAGCACCAATGCTTTCAAAGAAGGTTTTCAAATGACGGCGCATGTCATAAAATAAGGCTTCATCATCTTCATCAGCATCATCACCCCAATCATCTTCAGAATCATGCTTCATCTTAGTCATGATTACCTTCAATAAATTTTCTAAAAATTGGTTTTGTTCAGGAGTCAAAGGTTGCTTAAATTTCTTTTGTTGGTTTTTGAGCTAAAAATAATTAATAAATTGTATATTTTTTTTAATTAATGAAATTACCAAGTTGATAGACTCATTAACAAAAGGATAAACACAGTTTGAAGTATCATCGTATTCATTTGATAAGAATTTGAGTAAATGGGGTTGGAGCTCAAGAATCATAGCATAACTAGCTTCTTTAACGCTGGGATCAGTAGTCTAAATTATCGTTAGATGGCTGCTAAGTTTACTAATGTTTTAAATTACTTGATCATATGCAGAATGAAGTTCAATACCAATAGCATTTACTAATTTTGCAATAGTTTCAACAAATTCAGGTTGATCCTGTATTAAAGACAAAAAATTAGTATTTTAGTAATATATTCTAATATAGCTCATTACTTCAGGAATAGTGGGAATCAATTTTACAATGCCGATCATTTGAAGGAATTGAACTTGTTCTGCGGGACGTTTACCTTTGCTAACAATCTAAAATAGAGCGTGAGTGAATAGTTGCGCTATATGACTTTAAATAAACTAACCTTAGTTAAACATTCACAAGCAGCATTTCTTAATTGGAAAGCTGTAAGGTTTTCAGTTGAAGATTGAAGCATTTGGAATACCAAATTAATAAAGGGTTCAGTAACGACTAGGTTAATATCAATCCAGTCTAAAAATATGTTAATTTTATCTGTAAAAATAAATATCTCAAATTAATTTTACCAGAGAAAGCTCCCATTACGTCAAAAGCGCGGACGGCTAAGTCGTAGTTATTGCTTTGGTAGAGATAGATAATTTGGAACCATACAGGTACTAATCTTTGAAGGTCACCTTCTCTCATTTTATCTTTCTATATAAAAATTTAATTAGTATCCATATGAGTATTATGAATAATTATATTTACCAAATTGGTGTTTAAGTTGACTTCATCCTTAGTACGGGCTTTAGTTAAGTCAACCACTTCTTGATCAATAGCAGTCATAACTCTTAAGAAGAAATATGCCATATTAATGGATTTTTGAGTATGGGGGTCTTGGTTAACATTGAGTAAAGCGAGTAAATCTTGGAAGAAAGAGCTCCAATGTTCCATGTATAATCTTCTAAATAAGTGTGCGATAACAATTGAAAATTTAGTTTCAATAACTATATAATTAATGTTAATAACTGTGATTCTAAACTAGTTGGAATATTTTGATTACATGATTCGTCTCCTTGTTCAGAGTTTACGTAATATGTGAGTAAATAGTTCCATAGCTGTTCTCTAATCCACATTAAAACTTCAACTTTCATTTGAGAGAATCTAAAAACACTGTTATTAAGTCTATTAAAACATATAATATTGCAACTTACCTATTGGTTAATTGGTGCTCCAATACTTGTAAAGCAAAGTGACGGGTATGAGGGTTGCTATAAAAAGTTTTATTAAAAATAGCCTATAAAGCTTAAAAATAACTTACCGTTTAGGAATAGCAGTAAATACTTGAATACTCAATTGAATACCTTCATCAGTTTCTCTCAATTGGTCGCAGTATTGAAGTGCCTAGATAATCAAAAATAAATCTATTAGCATACATAATAATAATAACTTAAAAATATTAAAAATAAAATATAACAACTATTAGATTTATAATAGCGAATTATTAACAATATTTTATTGATTTGGTTGTAATTTTTTTATCAATAAACACAATATGATTAGTAGCTTTTTTAGAAAGAAAAATATCAAAGTTAACATATGAAAAATAGAAAATTACCTGTTGTTGCATTTCATAGCTGGCAGTTTGGCCATAAGCAATATTTAAAGCATGTTCAAATTGATCCATAAGGTTAATTTAATAAAGTTTTTTCTTTTTTATAGTTATTTAATACTGATTAAAATTTCAAAATTAGTATTTAAATTTACTCTAAAAACAAGGATAAATTAGTTAATCAAGTTGATCAGTTAATTAAATAAAGGTTGCAGTATAAAGTAGTGTATATTATTAATAAAATTATAGGGATCTAGATATACCAATTTTTTAAACTCCCCGCAATCTATAATTTATAGAGTTGATCTACTTACCTTGAAATAAAAAATAAGTTTTTTACAAGGGTACTCTTTGAAAAATAAATTATTATTATTCAAAGTTAAAATATCTCAAGTTGTTTTATATGAATAAATAAAAGTGTAATCGAATAATTAATAAGCTGAATAAAAACTTGGTTCTGTAAAATTTTTTAATCAATCCAGAATATTAACGTTAAAAAGAGTGTTATTCTTGAAGATTCTCAATTTACACTTAAAAGTTTTTATTTTTTCCTGTGAGAATTAGGTAAAATGGATTGGTGTTAGTGAATTAAAATCAAGTGCTGAATTTAATCTGTTATAAATTTTATATTATGGGATTTAATTCATTCGTCATTGAAATTAAATATTCGTAAATAATCTTGTCAATTTGTCTGTTTAAATATGTTCCTGGTGTTTAACTCGTGATTATTGTTAAAAACTTAGATTACCAATTGTTAATTGACAGATGCGCTTTTATTGTGAAAAAATTTGTTATTACCAAATTCTGAGGGGTTTATCAGTAAATTGCTTTATTCAGAAAGATTGATAGGTTAATAGGTATTTTTAGAAGTAAGATGCTCATGGGCGATATCAAGTTCATTGAAAGCTAGTATAACAGCGTTTTAAATGCCAGTACTCTAGTTATAAGTCATAATACCATATAAATTATATTCTAGTATCACAGCTGTTTTCGTTTATACCTGAAAAGTTTTCAAGTGATATACTAGTATAATAAATGTAATAAGATTGAGCATAACTCGTGCTCTTATATATGATTTGATTAAATAAAACAAGCTTTTATCTAATAAAGAATACAGAACATCAAGCTAGAAAGAATATTAGAAAATAGTAATCATCCATTTAAAATAGTATTATAAAGGCATTACGCAACATTAATACTATTAAAAGAGGTAATGCTAATAATTTAACCTAAATTAGTTTTATTACATTTACTAAATGCTGATAGAAAAGTATATTAATTAATTAATTCATATAAAATTATATTAAAAAATAACGAGTAATAATTAATATTTCTCCTTTATTGATATTATTACCACTATTATTAACTATCACACTATTAAAAGAGATCACTTTTGATTTAAGCTTGGATTGACTGTTATAAATCAAATAAATTATCCTCTATAGTTGATAAATTGGAAATTGGTTTAATTTCAACTTGTTCAAGTTCCCCACTAGAATTAGGCAAAGGCCAAGTTTTTGGTGGTGGATACTTAAATTCTGGTCCAAAGTTCAATTTGGCTTTTGATCCTCTATAAAGTGATAGAGCTGGGTAATACTTTCCCAAATGTAATTCATTAAACTGCTCCTTTAGCCTGATCCCATTCACAAAGTATACTATTTGTGAATTTTTTAATATTGGGAAGTCTCTATAGGGAGTTGTATGGCTTTCGTGATCTGAAATCAGTGTCAAATCAGAATTGTGTGGGAGAACTTTGAGCTCAGAGAGTGGAAATGGACGATACGCAGTACCTGGAACCCATCTTCTAGCTAATAAGTGGCCCGTTTCTTTATCATTTGGAGTTGGTAAGCATATAAGTACACCGACAACGTCATTTAATCCAAACCCAAGTTCCATTGGCTTACCAACTGCACAATTGAAAAGAGTTGGTGGATATCCTCTCATACTATAACCAAAACCATCATACCCAACAGGGCATTGGAGATCCCCTGATATTTGAGAGTACCCCAGTCTAATCATACCATCTCCAAGATCTCCTAATGATGTCACTTCCATTTCATAATACCAAAGACCTACTTCTATCCCATGACTTGCCTTACACATACGATACCCCCCTTGACTGGATACTGTAAAACCATCCTGAAAAATTTTAACTTGAGGGGCTGATTGAGTAGGTTGATCACTTAATTTAACTTCTTCTCCCAATATATTAGTTAGATCAGGGTAAATCATTAAATTAGAGCCTCCACCATCCTTTGACTTTGGTTTTTGAGCAGGTGCGGTATTATGGTTAGGAATAGCTGATAATGCGTCGTGATCTTCTTCTCCTTCCTCGAAAATACTCTCATTATCGGAATCTTGAGAAATTGTATCTTCAATGCGTTTGCGTTTTCGGGAATAATCCAATATTCTACCTCCCATAGATAACTTTAGCTCTGGAAGTCTTCCAATTTTGGGTAATTCATTTGTATCATATTCGGTAGGTCTTTTTTCAGGATCAACTAGTGTAAAAATATCTAAACAAATTATTTAATATCAAATATAATTAGTATGTAAAATATAATTACCATTTGTAATTTTTAAAAATCTATCCTGATTATCCATTAACTTTTTTAATACCAAATCCTCCCATTTACCACTATTACTAATATCCTTTGACCAAAAGTAATTCCATCTCAATCTAATAAACTTTACAATATCGTAATACCAGTGGAATTGATAAGAATTTTTAGGATGAGCCAATTTATTTAAGTGATAAAGGTTAAATAAACTTAAGTGTATTACATCCAACCTAAAGAAATACACGATATGTTAGTAAATGAACTAAATTAAGTTTAAATATTAATTTACCAGCTTAAATTCAATCTAAATAGAGTATCTTTATCACCTTCGCTATTACACTCCATACACTTATATAAGAATAAATCGTCACCCATTAAAGTTCTTTTAAAAAATAGTCTACAATAAGGGATACAGTCTATATGGAACCTATTACTACAGGTTTCGCAAGGTATTAAAGGTTTTAAGAATTGAGGACTTTGGTCTAAATTCATCATATAACATGTGTGACAAGAGAAGGGGGTATATGCTGAGGGGGAAGGTACTTGGTCGTAGGCGTTGTAACTGTCTGAAGCAGATACGTTTGAGGGGGAGGGTTGCAAGTATTCGGCGTTTAGTCGTTAGGGTCTTGGTAACCGTTACCGTCGACGGGATCGCTGGTTCGTTGCATATATTGGTCATCTGAAAGTACTAAAAAATAAAAATTAGTTAAATGTCATAATAGCAAAATTAATACTATTTTAATACCTGTCATACTACCCAATTCCGTGTTATGCTCGGTATCTGTATCCTCAGGATCAATAAAAACGGAGGGTATATCCTCATGAGTTAGAATAGGCTCTGATGAGGTTAAATTTGGATCTTCAACGTTTTCTTCTTCTACCTTTTAGAATTTTTTCATTATTACTTTGACTTAATAAACTATTAATATCCATTTACTATTTATTATTATTATATTATATAAGAATTATTGACATTAATAAATTAATAAAATTTAGTTGAAAGATAAAGTTTAATAAATAACAATAATAAATGATGTGGACTATTATTTACTAAATTATATTTTCATTTTATTTTAAATTTAAATTAGGGTACAAAAATTGCTGATAAATTTCATCTAATCTATCATTTTGTCAAATGTTTTAAGGTTTATTTTGAATGAAATATAGCAAGAAACTAGTTTATTTATAATGATATTCTATGTAAAATATTTAATTATTTGCTAATTAAGCTAACAAACTCTACAAATTAATAATATAAATAACAATTTACTTTATATTTACT
>KQ964422.1:344591-357457 GCA_001566745.1 Conidiobolus coronatus NRRL 28638
AATTGTAAATAAGTTTAAATAAATAAAATTAAGAAGGTCTCTTATAACTTTCATTAATCTTATCTAAATTTTCTGAATATGCTCAGGTACTCTAACATCCCAAGCGGGTCTATCGGACTTTGCATTTTCTTTGATAAATTCAGCTACTTGACCCCAATTTTCTTCTAATTCTTTTTCTTACGGTCTACTTCAGCTTTTTGTGCGTCCGATAATCTCTAAGTTTTTAATGTTAGTTATAGTTTAGTTATATGTGGTTATTTGTTACTTCATATAATTGGTCGCGAGAAGGAGTTGCTAATTTTAATAAACCGTAACCTAGACCGGTTACACCGCAAAATGCTAAAATTCCTCGTGGCCAACTACCCATTTTATTTTATTTTATTAATTTATATATTTATTAGTTATTTTTATGAGTTTATTTTAATATTTCTATAATTTGTTATTGCTATTTTTATTTTTTATAAATTGACAAACTATTATGGGATTTTATTTTGATTGATAAGATTTTAATTTAATTACATCAGAAATTTAGGCTAAAAGTTTCAGATTTCGATAAAAAATTTGTTTGTTATGACTAAGACTATGGTAAGACTGTTTATTAAATAGTAATAAATAGTAATAAATAGTAATTAAATACAAGGCATTCCAAAAGTGATATCCCCAAAACTTAGATGATCTTGCCAATTCCACGCAATCTGCTTTGTAGTGCAATTTAGATCCTCTTTAAGTGAAGAGTTTTTACCTACTGCATTAGTATATGGTAGATCATTGCACTCTGTCAAATTTTTAGAGTTTCCATCTTTTACTGGTTTATACCATAGTTGATGCGGTATATGAACAAAACCATTGCTTAAGTAAGGCAAGTTGGGTACAATATCATTATTATTTACTACTCTCAATAAACCCAAGTTTAAACCCTTCTTAGTATTATAATCAAATACTTTTTCATAATAATAATCCGAAAACTTTCCATCTCCAATCCTAGGACTTCCAAATGTATTCAAACTAACTGGAGTTGTAAAGTTTGAGAGCTTTGTATTTAATAGATTAATAACATCGAGGTTTAGATAACTTGCTAACGCTCCGCCTAAACTGTGACCTACAATTAATACTTTAGCATTTTTAAACTTTTTCATCTTTGATTGTATTTTCTAAACCATTCAACACTCTATGTCTTAAACCTTTGTAAATACTGTAAAATCCTTCATGAACCTTACCTTCCCACTCTTCAACTTGGATCAAATTTATATTGATATTATTTATCCAATTTTGAATATTTCTACTGCCTCTATAAGATATAACTATTGTGTTTGAACTATTATGATAACCTAAGAATACTGTTGAGCCTGATATTATTTCTTGATAGTAAGTGATTATATCCAATTTATAGTATTTATCAGAGCATAAAGTACCACATTTCCAGTATTTTAAGGCGATTGAAGGACAATAGGATAAAGCGCTGTATCGAGCACTGATTGTTAAGTTGTTGAATAAACTAGAATCAGAGGGAGAAGGCCTATCTTTTGGAATAAAATTAACCTGTCTGAGCGTGAAACAGGATATTAAATTGAAAAATAGGGTTAATAAGTAGAGTACTTTCATTTTAATTAGCTGAATAGAAAAAGAAGATGGTATGATAATAGATGTGTGACTAGAGTTTTGAATTATTTTGGTAATCGTTCGATAATATTAATTAATTTTTATGGGATTTAGAAGCTAAATTAAGGTTTTTGTTATTTGAAACTCGACTAAAAATCTAATGTTTTGATTAAGTTGTAAATAAGAGTTAAGGGGGATAATGGAAATTTTTAATTTGTTGAAGTTAGTTCGGTAGAATGATGTAAAATAATTGTGATAAAAAGTTAGTTTTATATGTGTTCAAGTTTAGTATTAATTAACTTGTATAATTTTATTAATTTCTAAACTGTATCATACCAAACTCTCCACCCCATCTCCATTCTCTACCATTTTTATCCAGTTCAATAACCTTATCTTCATTCAAGTTACAAACAAAATCACTCTTACAAGTTCTAATGCTAGCTACTTTAAAGTTTTTAGGGAAGATTTCATCTATAATACTTGAGAAAGACTGTGTAGCTGGCCATTTACGGTCGTGGACTAATTTACGGAAATTTAAGTCTCCTTTAAATATCACCAAGTTGGATTTGTTAAAGTGGGTTAATAGTTGAGGTGCTTGAGTTTGCATATCGCCAAAGTAATTGGGTAAAGTCCAAAATTCGTGAGTAAAGGGTACTATAAGCTTTTTCTTAATTTTATCCATTAATTGATCGTGTAGAATTTTAGTTTTTTCATTTAATTGAAGTCTATTCAAAGTATAGAAGAAATCATTTTTAGTTACGTCACTTACAAACCAAGGGATTGATTTATAATGAATGAATACCCTTTCTGTTAAATTTTTTTCTAACAAGTAATTAGTTAGGATTAAATCATTTACTAATTCTAAACCACTATTATCTAGGACAATGTCCAATTGTTTAATAGTTTTTGACTTAATAACATCCATAATATGTTCACTTTGATCGTCTAAAATTAATTTTTTAGATGATTTTAGAGTTTCTTCGTCTAATTTAGACCATTCACTCATTGAATCTTCAGTCCTATTCAAAAAGAAAGCCAAATCACCCTTATTACCCCAAAGTTGAAGTTGTAATAATTGATCTATTTTTGGTGGTTGTCTAGAGTTAGTCCATTCTACTAAGCTTTCTACACCTGCTAAACTAGTTTCAAGAGATTCTAATTTTGATCTCTGGAAGTAATCGTAATGCTCCCAGATTGGATATCTACTGAATGCACTTTTTGTTCTTCTGTAAGCATAAGTTTCACTTAACATAAATTCGGAATCTAAGAATGTTGTGTTGTTCTTGATATAGTCATTCCACATAGATTTATCGAATAATTTATCTTTTAATAATCTAAAAATAATAAAACTATTAGCTTATGTAATTTAATATCATAATTTAACTTACGGAATTCTTCTATTTTCCAAAACATCGTCAATTAAACCATTTAGCTCTTCTTTAATTAATTTACCCTGTTTAATAAATGTTTTATCTGAAGTGTGTAACTCAAGAGTTTTATCAACATCATCTATAACTTGACGAATGGTTTTTGGTACTCTTTCAGTTATAGTGTAGTGAGCGTATCCTGACTTATCACCACCTAAAGTTATTTCAGGTAGTCCAGCCTTTGAGCTCAATAATCTCAAATTACTGTTTTTATTAATTTTTTTGTTATATTGTTTAGTAACATATTTGCTATTATCTCTAACTATCTTATTAATATTAGTTTTTAATTTTTAATTTTAACGCGATAGTAAGTTGAATTTAAAATGGCCAAATAAGCTTATATATCATAATCATATATTAAAATTTTATGGGATATCTCCAAATAGAATATTACCATTTTTAGTTATTAGTTTAATTATTTGAGTAATTTTGGATAAATTAAAGTTATTTTTATATTTTATATTTTATAAAGATTAAAATAGAAGTAAAAGGGTAATCTTTGAAGATAATTGAGTATTAAAGCTACACATTATATACCAATAGCATTAATAAAATTATCAGTTAATATTATTTGATCGATTTATTTGATAAGTTTCGATTAAGTGAGATTCAAAGCAAAATTACTTTAATTGCTAATGTTAGAAAAATTCTGAAAATTGTTTGGAAATAAAATTTAATTTACGTGTGTGTGATTGTAATTGGTAAAATGGATCAAGCAGTATTCTAAGTAATGATATTAATTAGGTAATTGAAGTAGTTCGCAGTTGAATACAACATCTCATACTCAATAATTGTTCTATTTTAATTATTGAAACAAGATGCACCGAGTTTCATATTAACAAATAGTATTATATAAACAAAGTTTCTAGGTTATGGGCTGAGTTTAGTTAGTTAAGTTAATATAGTCTTGTGAAAATGAGCTGGCTAAGGTGGCTACTAATAGCTAATCACGGCTATTATTGTATAAAATCAACTGGTAAAGATAATTCAAGTTCAAATAATATTGTTGGGACTGCTAAATATGATGTTAACATTGGCCCGGGTATGCTCTTATCACATGCTTTATACTATAATATACTAATCTCTTTTAGGTAAAGGAAATTGTAACTATGAAACGGTTTTGCCTATAGGATTCGCTTCTTTAGGCCCTAAGGTATTCAGCGACTCAGCAGCCTGCGGGCAGTGCTTAGAAGTAAAGCACAAGAATCATGGACAGAAGTTAAAAGTTATGGTAATGGATATTTGTGTAGGGTGTGCTGCGAATGATATGATGCTCGACTATAATACGTATACTCAGCTGGGAGACACGTTGAAAGGCAGTATGCCAGTTGAGTGGAACATGATCACCTGTCCAACTAAGGGATCGGTAAAATATCAGTTTTTCCCCAACAGTTCTAGGTATTGGTTTGGAATAGGGTAAATGGATCAATTAGTTGATTAAATGCAGATAATTAATAATAATAATATATTTAGGATTCGAAATGCAGCTATTCCGGTAGTTAAACTGGAAATCTTTGGTGACTTTGGTTGGACGACTATTCCACGCAGTAATTTCAACTACTTCATTTTATCTGACCCTGGTCCAGGTCCATATAAGCTTAGAGCTACTTCAAAGTTCGGCGAGTCAATAGTTGAAGACAACGTTCCTTTGCTCAATGGAACGCTGCATGAAGGTAAGGCGCAGTTCAGAAACGGTACACTTGACTCCGCAGCGACGTATGATAGTCTTCTCGAGTCTGATATGGATTAATCTGTAACATCAAGTGATTGAAAACACTGCATAAATCCAAAATTTGAGTTGTATCAAATTGAAGATCATTGCCACATCCCCCCTAATTATCTAATTATCTCATTATCTCAGTATCTATTCTAAAACGTAAATATTATTAAAATAAAACATTATCAGTTGCACTGAGTAATATGATTACTCAAAGATGTGTGATCTATGCTAAGTTGAAAAGTTAACGAAAACACCCTTCATATAAAGCAGTATTTAGTAATCAATTTAAATTTTAAATCCATAAATTTTAATATTAACGAAAATAAATCGGGAATTCCAACTAGTGATCTAATACTATTACTTGCTAGAACTCACTTAATCAAGTGACAGTCATGCTTATTCCGTTTCGAAAAATATAGCGCATAATTAGGGCATGCTAAGATTCAAAGATAAATAGACAAACAAAGATGATATCATCGAAATATACATTATTCTAGACCCATGGTTATGATATTAGACACACAGCCTTGAAAGTTGATCATCTCATACCTTAATTTTTCCAAAATAATTATTATGAAATTAAATGATGGAGTTTAAAATCAAGTGACTCCAGAAGTCATTCACTAATTTTTTTTCGCTTTCTCTCTATATTGTTGATCAATATTATCACTCGGATTAAAATCTTAATTATATGTTATTTGATATTGATCGATAATATAATTTAGTATCCTTAAAATCATATACATTTAAAATAATTCAAACTTGTTAAATTTGCGATGATATCATCTCTTCAATCAATATGTTTCACTTAATAAATCTTCGAAAAATATAATATTGCTGCAGATAGTATGCGAGAATCGACTTTTATTTAGTAAATTGACGTAAATCCACCATTTATCCTCTGTCATTCCACATAAGAGAGACAGTGCTCCGCTACCCATACCCATTAAATTCGAATTCGAAAATGTTGGGACTATCAGTTACTACAATGGGAGTTACGCTATTGTATGTCCAGTATCTAAAAGTAAAGTGCCAAATTAGGCCTAGCGGGCTTTGCTTATAAGTCACACATTTAATATAGGATCCAATCCAAGCTTCTGCCGATATGATAAGAGAATAAAGTTGTTTATAAACTTATATGAATTGCTGATAAATTTGCTAGACTTGCCTCTAAAGGGAATGTCACACGTTAACATTTGTTCTCAAACCTGGTAACATGGGAATTTGTTATCAAGTTTGGTGTTATGACTTTGGGTGAACCCTTGCTAACTTCTAGATAAAATCAAATCAGAAATTGTAAAATTCAACCTGGATCCCAAGACTAACCGGCATCGGTTAATAAATAAGAGCCCAGCCTAAGCTAGTTGGTTTAATTACCAAATACTACTAAAATGCGAGTATGACTATACCTCCACTTAATCACAAGCCTTAATTGATTAAATAAAGATGGATAGTTACTTGTCATTTAACACTAATCTCAACCCAATTTGGATGTTTATGGTATTTAAAGTTTTTAAATAGTTACTTGAGCGAATTGCTGTTTATATCCATCCATAAAAGTGGTAATCATATGGTCGTGAATAAAGGTATGACTGACTGAATTATTTATTATTGTTATTATTAGTTCATAATAGTAATAAAAATAATAAAACAAAAAATTTAAAAATTCAAAAACTTCAAAGTATATTTTTTTAACTGAATACTGAATAGTTTTATCAAATTGGGAGTAACTTCGAGAAGCACGTTTACTAAAGTTATATATCAGGGTAAATTTCCCGGATTTTAGCTCATTGAAGTGATACGAATTAAATTAAAATACTCATTGAATATTACCTTATAAAATGCCAGAGAAGTATTTGGTAATAAGATATTATACTCAAATAGCCAAGTTAAAATATTTTGTAAAAATATATTACGAAAACTTCCGATAAACATCCAATACTACTTAATTAGTTATAGTTGAAAAAAATCAGCAAATATTGCAGTTTTAATTAAAGTCCTTAATATTGCATTATTTAGTCATATCCAAATTCTAAATTTAAATTACAGTTTTTAGTAATTTTAGATTTGGATCGATTTAATTAATTACAGTATTTGGTAATTTAATTTGGTAACAAATATTTGAAATATTTGAAAATTATAGTAATTAGAGGGTTTTTAACTTACTATTTTTATAGCTTTATCAAATTTATCTCGCTATTTTGCGCATTTTTTCTTTAATATTGTCAGTTGATAAGATTATTATCACCTGATATTTCCTTCTAAATTAGCTAATCCATTTACCCTTTTACTTGATTTTAAAAATTTATTTTCGAGGAAAATTATTGAATAAAAATCTTTAAAAAGTCTAGAGGTTTTAAGTTATTATCTACATGGTGTTGTTTATTATGACAAAAATTAATAATAATAATAATATATATAGGAGTCTTTAGTTAGTACTTTGAGCTAATGCTAATAGACTTAGGCCAGCTTCGTATTTTTTGTTTTGTGTGCCTTCATATTCAATGGGGCCTTTTATGCTATATCTACGGTAGTATGGAAATTCAGGAGATTCGGATTCAGAACCGTGTGTAGAGAAAGAATGGCGCATTTGAACTGGTGAAGAGCTGTTTGGTCTTACTGATGAGGGAGGAGAAAGAGGACTGAGGATGGGTTGTTCTTCGAAAGTGGTTCCACTTAGTAGACTTTCGATTCCGGGAAGTGAGAATGTTGACGCTCTGCGCATTTGAGAAGAAGAGGGAGAATATTGATAAGGATGGTAGCCATGGTAACGAGGTGCATATGAAGAACTAGATTCCATTGAGAAGCTAGTTCTTTGTTTTTTCTTTTGTAAATCTTTTTTGATTGTTATGTTTGAGTTTTGATATTCTTTTTTGATATGGGCTTGGGAGGGAAGTGATGCAACAGCAACGGCATGTGATTCTAAAGCGGGAGGTAGGAAGTTCTTCATCCTACTTCCCTTGCTTTTAGAGGATAAGAATTGTGGATGTGAAGGAGGGAGGGCGGCGTGGATAAAGTCGTCACCAAATAAGATGGTTAAGTGGTGACGGATAGGATAGCAGGTACGAACAGCTAATTGATAAGCGTATTCATAAGCAATCCAAGTGCCTTGGATGTTAATATCACCTCCACGAAGTCTCCAGATGTAGTCATTGAGCTGAGGGTAATGATGAAGGATTTTGGTCACTTCTTCATTACCTCTGCCCAAGGCCTTCCAAATTCCAGTCCAAAATACGTGTCCACCTTCACAGTCCCATCTTACAACGAAGTCGGGAGTGTTTGGTGTGGATATCTTATACTCTAAAGTACGAAGATATCCGTGTGGGTTAACGCTTGTGGAGTATTGTGCAGTAGTAACACTGACATTGGGTATAGCTGCACGCTCCGGGTAGTTAGGGCGGAGGGCAGAAGAAGATGTGTATGGGGACATGGATGAAACCATAGTAATATATAATATGACAAGTAAAAAGGAAGATAAAGAGAAGAGTATAGAATGACGTTTTAGAAGGATAGACGAGGGTATTTATACCCCAAAATTGGATTATAAATGCAACTATGTCCATCCACTTAATTCACAACTACCACACGCCCTAGCCTTATGATCATTAATGGGACAGGTGAGTGATTGGTTCACTCATTAAATGCAATTTATTATGGTATTTAAGGGTTTATTACGGAGGTAGATTGTTTTTTGATTGTATCTCTATCGGATGAAGATACTAAACTGATCGAATCCTAGCAACTAGCGAGCTGCCCAGATCAAATCCAATTCACCTCTGCATATTGTGTTAATTAAATCGAAATCAATCTGTAGTACACTTTGAATTGATAATTTCAGTTTTATGGTCAGAAAAATTAATATGTCTTCTTAATTAATACACACGCAATAAAAGCTAATCTCACCAATTATTGCATCTCAAATAATTAATTGAAGTGAGTACAATATTGACTCTAATTCCACTTTATTATACCAAAAATCCGAAAAATTGAGTCAAAAAGTAAAAACAGTGAAACAAAGGTGTATTCAAGTTTAGATTGGTAAGTTCTTTGTTAATGAAAAGCATCGTGGTAAGCTCATACAAAGACCAGAGATTACTATTTGCTATAATATAACTTAGAATTCACCCTAGTTATATTGCGGCTATGGTATATAACATTAAAACTCACACAATTAATGGATCCAAGACAATTAATTAAGAGATAGCCATCATTGAAACCAAAAAGGTGAAATATTTCTTTAATTAATTATAAATCCATCAAAATTCGAATTTTATTCAAACTAATACCCGAATAAGCCAATTAGGCTGTGTGCTTTATAAAAGTAAATATTTCTTGTACTTGTCATACCAAGCATTGTTAACTTTTGAAATGCAAAGTACAAAAGTAATTTCGAATAACGTAATGCAATATATCGTTTCTGTATTTGGTTAAAGTTGTATTGGCTTAAGGGCTGGGATAAGTAAGACTGTGTTATTCAGCGCACATGATTTATAATATATTAGCTTGGGAGCGTGGCTATTGTTAGGGAATTTAGTTCACAGGATCCAAAATTAGAATAATTCAAGTGATCAAACAAAACACAGAGCTAAGAATAAACTTAACAAATCACAAAGATAGAGTTATATTTTTCTTCAAAACAATTTTGAAACGCTAAACAATAACAATGCTAATTTAAGCTTAGGCAAAATAATTTCAAATAATTTTATTAATTAATAAAATTTTGTTTTAAACAACTAACTAATAAAAGCTAATTTGGTTAGAAAGAAGCAAGATAATTTAATTAATACTCCAAAGATTATGTAAATTAGACATTGTTATTTCTAAATGCCATAAATTTGGCTTTAATTTAATTAATGATATCGCATACAGACAAATTTGATAACTGTATATGCACTGAATGTTGTTATACTAACGGTTAAATCTTAATATCGAAATTGTACATAGGCGTGAGGAGATTTGTTATATATGGAATAGACCAAACAAAAATTATAGCCTCTATAGTCAAAGCCGTAAATGAATCTAAATATAAGCAGATTAGATTAATTCATGTATATTTAAATGAATTGTAGCTATAATGTTTTTTGTAATACCATTGAATTAACCAAGCTTAATGCACAATAATCGGTAAGATTGACTGTATGTTTTTACATTTTTTACTATAATTGAGTAATTAACAATTATCACAATGCTGATTAATTAATTCTTGTAGCTCTTTATTTGATAGAACATGCAAGTAATATAATTGTTTGCGCTAGTTGAACATTAATTTACTTTTATAATTAAAAACGCAGAGTAGAGATCTTTTTGTATACAGCAATATTGAAATAGGGAAAAAATTGTCTGAGCCAGAGAATTGGAGCTCGCAGCTTAATTGCAGTGAAATCTAGATTAAATAAAAAAGGTAGTAAAATATGGTCATATTCGAAAGATAATAATGATTTCAAATATATTAATTAAAGTGCAATTAGTTTCGAGCTATTTAAAAAGGTAATAATTGAGTCATAGCACTATTAATCAGACTGAAATACCTTTGGGAGGATTATGTTTTAGTTTAATATAAAAATTTTCTCTCTATCGATCACCTCATTGGTATAACAATAAAAAATAAATTATATTGAGTTTGATTTAAGAAATCAGTCCATAATTCTCAATAATTTCGGAATGAGTGAGTTAGTGTTGGATCCTAAGGCTAAATCCAATACAGTAAAACATAAAAAAAATTATCAATCTAATTAATATTCAATTAAAAGAAGATCACTTTCTTTACTATTCAAAAGCCAATAGCAACAATTTTTATCGAAAATCAATATTCACCTCAATCATTATTATTAGTATGGAGACAATGCAAAGACTACTACTTGATTTTAGTTTGATATTAGACACCTTTTTATATAGAAACTGCGGTTTTCATTATTACCCTTAAAAGTAATTAAATTTACTAAATACTGTATATTCACTATTAATTTCTCTATTTGACAAGTCACCACAATAATATTATGGATAATAACTAGAGCTTGATTGTTTGATATTACTCTGCTTTTGAAAATTAACCACTCTCCTTTCTTTATGCTTTTAACTAATTAAGATTTTGCGTGGTATGATAATATTATCATTATAATCTCTAAAACTTACCAAGTTTCAATTATTAATTAATTAGTGATTAATATTATTGGAAGTGAGTTTGAATCTAATTAATTAATACTATTACTTCATAGCTTCTTTTTATATTTGGCAATGCGCTATATCAAAATTAAAGCTAAACGAGCTTTTGTGAAATTCTGTAAAAAAGTTTAATTAGAGCTTTAACAGGTGCAATATAGCGAATAGAATAAATGTATAAAGTGTGTAGTAGTAATTTAAGGGATGCTATTATAAACCCTAATTATTCCTTCTCTAACAAGTTAGTTTCTATCCATTATTCTTCTCGAAATACCAGTTAAATTAAACACCATCCTAACCATTCCGACAGCTCCACTTAATAACAAATAGTGTCAGAATTTTTATATTGATTTGATAAGCTTTTATTTTACTTAATTAAGGTATTTGGAAAGGCGTGAGTGATAGTAATTAGCTTTTGAATTTATAGATTTGCAGTATTTTGTTAATCTGTTAATTATTATAAACTTAGAGTGAGTTGTGGCTATCTTAGTAGCTTAATTATTTCCTTTAATTAAGCAAATTTAAGCTAAAATTTAATACTCTACAAGTGTACATTAGCCACTAAGCTAAAATGTATTAGCTTTATCTTCCAATTAGAATTACTGGTATACATTAATAATTATTAATAAAAGTAATAGATTTTGTAAGTTTAATTAATTTTATCAATATATTAATTTTCAATTAACACCGCTCAGCTAATTTTTGTTTATTTTAAACAAAAAGGCTTAATTAAAGTTTACCATATTAATGCCATTTCAGTTTAAATTTTAATATAATAAAAACACGAGCGATTATTAGCCAGTGTATTTTTATGATCTTGTAATGTATGCGCTTTGTGAGCAAATTTGATGCTTACTTTCATAACTTTTATATAAGCTTCTTATGTGTTATAATAAATAGTGACCATATAAAGTAGTAAGTATTTGTGTAATTAATTAAAAATTAATTACACAAATGACGTGAAATTGGCTTGTAACATAAAATTAAAAATAGCCATTATGAAATATTAATTATAAAAACCTTAGCATGTTAATTTTCTGACTAGACTTTTATTTTGCAAATCATATAATATTAATTTTGGATAAAAAATAGTAATTTTTTCAAATTCTATTGAGAATATAAACAGTATAGGTTTAAATTGTGCGTTCTATATAGAATATACAGTGCTTCAATAGACTATAGCCAAACTTGTTCAATATATAAAAGATACTTATGATCTGAAGCTCTTTTAATAAAGTTACTGACTAGAAATGTGGAAAATTATACTATCTTTGGAGCTGTATTATAATCAATATAGATTATAACTATCAATATTGCATGATTTATTAATGATTCGCATAAAGTTAAATCTTTCTATAAATGTATTAGATCTAAAATAGTAATGGCATTTTTCAAAATATTGGCAAATTAAATCAACTTGAATATCAGTAATAAATAGAAGTAAAAATGAATTTTAACTTTTACTGAAATTTAAAAATTAATAATATTAACAAATCACTTGTTAAATGAGTACTATTATAGATATTAAACTAATTGAATTTACAAAAGTAATGACTAGCTAATATGAGTAATTCTAGTTAACTTGGTTCAAATTTTGTATGAGCTCAGTCCAAAATTTTAATTTTTTATAGCCAAGTTTTAATCTTGTATAGTAGTTATTTAATAGAGAATTGATTATAATATCATATTAAAATAATATATTATTAACTTTAGCTAATAAAAGATATTCTTTAATAAGCTTCTAGCAATTAAAAATCAATAATATTACAAACTAGTCCTCGTTTTAACTAGAATCTTTCATATATAGAGGTGTTTTATTAAAATGTTCAGATTATTACATATTAGATAAATATTAATCACTAATTTAATATTTGGTTAAAGGCTTATTAGTCCGAGCTCGCACTATAAATTATTCCTCTGCTCAATAATAATATACTACTATATGATTTGAAATGCAGCTT
>KQ964422.1:373481-385074 GCA_001566745.1 Conidiobolus coronatus NRRL 28638
TAGGGCTTGTATTTTAAGGTATTTAGTATCATTATTGATATATATTATTTAATTGTCTAATATTTTTTATCTAAATTAAAATGAAGGGATTTATTGAAAACATACATTTATATTAAATTGGATCCCATAATTAAAATTATAAAAGTGATTAATCAGAGATTATCTATATTGATAATAGAGATTACTAATATCTTGATATACATCAGTGTTTGTTAACAGGATATATATGATTGCATGATTTAATAAATACATGCAATAGTAATAGAAATATAGTTATTGATTTATCATTAGTAAGCATTTCTCAAAAATTACTAAAGATATCGCTAATTACTAAATTATAATCTATCCCATAATCTAATAAATTATAACATTGAACTATATAAATTAAAATAACAGTAACCCTTATTTTAATAAAAAACAGTTAAAATAATCTTAAAATGTTTACAGGGTTAGTTGAAATAGTAGGTAAAATAATCGATACTCAAGTACTTGACATGGCTGAAGATGGTGGACAAGGTATGTCCCTTACAGTCGGAGAAGCTACTGAAATCTTAGACGATTGTAAGTTAGGAGATAGTATTGCTATTAACGGTACTTGTTTAACAGTCACCCACTTCACTAAGGATACCTTCAAGGTTAACTTAGCACCTGAAACTCTTCGCAAAACTAATTTAGGGGAATTGAAGGTTGGCTCACCCGTTAACTTGGAAAGAGCTACTGCTAGTCATACTCGCTTCGGCGGTCATTTTGTTCAAGGCCATGTTGATGCAACCGTAACAATTATAGAAATTACCCCCGAAGATAACTCTACTTGGTATAAGTTCAAGGTTGAAGACTCTGAAGACATGAAGTACATTATTGAAAAAGGATTTATCGCTTTAGATGGTACTTCGTTGACCGTCTGCGATGTCAACGACAAGGATAACTGGTTTACGATTATGATGATTCCTTATACAAAAGATCATGTAATAATGCCCACTAAAAAGGTAGGGGACAAGGTTAACATTGAAATGGACATGCTTGGAAAGTATGTTAATAAGGTTATTGGTAACTTTTTGGAAGGATCTAGTAGCAGGGAAGGAGGTCCAATTGAAGCTTTAGTAGAAAGAATTATTGAAAAGAAATTAAAGGAAAGAAACTTATAGTTTATCTATAATTAAATCACATTCTTATTTATTGATTTACAGTATATTTTTAGCTATATTACTATTTTTAATATTTGATATTATCTATTTTGATATCCATTAAAAATTAATATTTGATAGGATAAATATATAAATTTATTAGATAGTCAAAATTGGATAAACATTAATTACTATTAAAAAAGTTTAGAATAATCTAGAGTTAAATGTTTTATTAAAATTATCCAAGTAATATAAGTTGTATACTATTAAATTAATCAACAATTGCTGGATTACTCACTTTAGTAATACAACTCTTGCTTATACTAATTATTTCAAAAGTTTTTTATGTTTGAATTATTTTTTGGCTTTGCTTTAACCAATTTTCATATTATTTATTCTGGATAGCTTATAAGTATTAAAATAAACAATAATGTAAATTTATTAAATAATAATAGCAATGAGTTTAATTAAAGTCATCAGTAGATTAACGATGATAGTATGATTATTACAATTTGCATAAATTCGTCCATTATTAATCAATAAAATGCTATAAAATGCCACTTAATCAACGTCATTCAGTTAAAAATTAAAAATAACAAAGATTTAAAGAGAAAAGATAGTATCAAAAATGTTTAAACACTTCGGCTTATCAAACTATATCATGAGCAATGAGTTTACAACTCAATTTGTTTTGTGCCAATCTGACTCTGAACCCTTTGATGTTAAAGAGCTATTCAGCTTAGGAAATAACCCTAAAGAAGTTTTGGAAGAATTTTTGAAGTTGGAGCTAGGATACACTCCAGCTGATGGTATTGATGAATTACGTGAATTAATAGCTAGCAAGCTATACTTAAGCGGGAAGATTAAAGCTGAAAATATCAATATTCATGGAGGAGGCTCCAATGAAACTATTTGGACCACCACTTTTAGCTTTTTGAAGCCTGATGATCATGTTATAGTTCAATCAGGATATTATTTCCCACTTTATGAAGTTCCTAGAGCTAGAGGATGTAAGATTACTGAATGGAACGCTCAACTTGATGGAGATAAATGGGAATTTAGTTTAGATAGTTTAAAGAGGCACCTTCGTAAAGAAACTAAACTTTTAATAGTTAACCATCCTCACAACCCTAGTGGCTATCAATTCACTGAAGATCAAAAGCGTAGCTTAGTAAAGTTTGCAAATGATCATAATTTAATACTTGTAGCCGATGAAATTTATAGATGGTCAAACCATGATGGCTCTAAAGCATCTCCAAGTATTTCAGAGCTAGGGAATAACGTCATTTCAATTGGAGGCTTATCCAAGTCCTTCGGTTTACCTGGTCTCAGAATTGGGTGGGTAGCTTCTAGAAATTTAGATTACTTGAGTGAAATCAGCGAAACTAAGCATTATGGCTCTGTGTGTCCATCCGCTCCATCTCAATTCCTTGCAGCCTATGCCCTTAAGCATAGAGATGAAATTATTAAGAGGAATAGTAAAATTTACCAATCTAATCTTGTACTTATCAGAGAATTTTTTGCAAAGTATGGTGACTACTTTAAGATTGATTTACCAGTATCAGGAACCGTTGGTTTGGTGACTCTTAAGAAAGATAAGTGGGCCAAATTCAACAGTGCTAGGGATTTCTGCCTCTTAGCAAAAGAAAACGGAATTTTAATTGCCCCAGGTGACTTGTTCCATGTCAACAACCACCCTGAGTATAATTGGAGTTTTAGAGTAGGGTATGGTAGACGTAATTTCCCTAAAAACTGGGGGGCTTTCACAGATTTTATTGATAGATTATTAGCTGATAACTCTATCAAAGGACGCTTATAACCCATTGCTTTATAGAAGTCACCTCTATTGCCTCATTTTTAATATTTTAACCAGAAAACTTTTTTATTTCCAATAAATTAAAATTTTGATTAATTTACACATTGAAGTTGTTCCGAGTTTTCTATTTAATTTTGATATTCAGGGTAATTATTTCGAATAAAGATATGGAAGGTATCTAAAATCACACTTTATCAGCTATTTATCAATTGTAAAATCCCCTTTTAATATATATACAAGCACTCAAACTTTAGATTGCTCCGAACCCATAATTAATTAACTTTACTAATCAATTAGTTTTAAAGGGTGAAGATAAAATTTTCTTTAGCTATAACACCATTGATCTTTACCTCATCTCAAGTTTTTAATACACACTATCAAGAATGACCACTAGTTATAACTTTGGAGCTGGACCCAGTGCGCTACCTGCTAGTGTTCTCCAAAAAGCCTCAAAAGCAGTTGTCGAGTATGAGCCCGAGACTAACCTTTCAATCCTAGAAATAAGTCACAGATCCAATACTTTTAAAACTATTATTAATAAGACTATTGACGACTTGAAGTCTTTACTCAATATTCCCTCCAACTATAAGGTTTTATTCCTTCAAGGAGGCGGATCAGGCCAATTCTCAGCCGTTACCCTTAATTTATTAGCTAACCGTGGTAAGAATCGCCCTGTTGATTATATCGTAACCGGTGGATGGTCAGCAAAGGCTGCTGAAGAAGCTACCAACTTAGGCGCCAATGTGAACATTGCTATTAATTCTAAAAAGGTTTATGGAAGCTATGTGGGAATTCCTAAGCAAGAGGACTGGAATCTTTCTGGAGAGGATGCTGCTTACGTTTACTATTGCGCCAATGAAACTGTTTATGGCGTAGAATTTGATCATATTCCTGAAGTCCACCCTAATGTACCCTTAGTATGTGATATGTCATCAAACATACTTTCTAGACCCTTTGACGTAAGTAAATTCGGTTTAATTTTTGCTGGAGCTCAAAAAAATATTGGTCCTAGTGGTGTTACAATAGTAATTGTTAGGGAAGATTTATTAACTCATCTCCCTGATAAAACAGAATTTAATCCGATTCCAATTGTACTAGACTATAGTGTAATGGCCGAGAATAACTCACTTTATAATACCCCTCCCGTTTATAGTATTTTTGTTACAGGTTTAATGCTTCAATGGATTACTGAAAACGGTGGGGCATCTGGAATGGACACATTAGCTGAGCGTAAATCTAATCTACTCTACACATATTTAGAAAATAGCAACTTCTACAAATGTCCAGTTAATGCTGGTAGTAGATCCCGCATGAATATAGTTTTTAGACTAAATACTGAAGCTTTAGAAGAAGAATTTATTAAGAAAGCAGCCAGTGATCATCGCTTTTACCAATTAAAAGGTCATCGCTCTGTAGGAGGGATCCGAGTATCTTGTTATAACGCTGTTCCAGTTGAGGGAGTTGAGAAATTACTTAAATTTATGGATGAATTTGCTAAAGAGCATGCCAATTAAATAAAAAAAATTCATATGTTAAAATTTTTTCCTTATCTATATCTCCCCTTAGCCCTTAGCATTACACAATTATCACCTCATTAATCATTTATTTAGTGGATTAGTGTCAATTTAAGAAAACAAAAGGATAGTATTCAGCTGAAAAATAAGGGATGAAGCAATATACTTATTTTAATCAATAAAAAGAGTAGAGTATTTTATTTGAATTTATTTAATTGAAAGGTTTGGAGAAGAATTTGGAAATAATACATAGAAAGTTGCTTTTTTTGGAAGTTAAATATATATAGTTACAGACCTCGGTTCGGCTATACCCTGAAAATTAGAGTGAATTAGGACATCATTCTACTCCTCCACTCAGTCTGGTGGCCGTGATTTTTGTGGAATAAACCGTTATACTGATGGTCGTGTATCAGACTAGTCTTTAAGCTATCTGAAAGTTCAACTAGAAGGTTATTATTTATACCATACTCGCTGCAATTTATGGGAAGTTGTTCTGTAGGTGAGGAGGAAGTTTTATCAGCTGGTATGGGGGGAATTGGGTTATTTCTTAGTAAGGATGATAAGAGAGAGGGTCTTGCAAGGGATGGTGTGGGGCTTGAAGCTACAGAGTTTTGAACTGATAACTTTGAAAATGAGAAAGGGTCTGGTGTGAATGAAGAAGCTGCTGAAGAAGGTAAAGACTTCCAGTCGTCTTCGTCTGAGGGGTGGGAGCTAGTATTGTGTCTATCGGAAAAGCGGTTGGCATTTAGATTTGTAATTATGTTTTTTGGAGGAGATCTCTTCTGAGTTTTAACTTTAAGCTTGAGATCATTATTGTTGGTAGTGGTTGTGTCGATAGTAATAGCTGAGTCGTTTAATAGCTCCTCAAGATGCTGAGGCTCTAATATGTGATTGCTATCAGTTTGCTTTATGAAGTTCTTCCTAGTAGGCTTAGCCTTTGGCTTTCTATGAGTAGCGGCTGAGTTTGATTTTTGACCAGCCATATTAATTAAATAAGAATAGAGAGAGAATAAGTCTAAAAAGAAGAGAAGGGTCGATTATTATACCCCTTATTAAATGCTAGTAAAGAAAAGAGAATGAAAGAATTATACACGTATTTTAAATTAACTGATTCACCCTCCTAAATAGTTAAAAACCAAATAATTTAAAAAGTTAAGTTTAATGGAAAAATTCATCTCCTTTTATACCCAATGGGATTTGCTCACATTTCTAATTGATTCGATTTCCTTACTAATCGCCTCTGTATGATAATCCAAATAAGTTCAATCTCGCTAAAATCGCCTCTAGCATCAAAGTTTCAATAGTAGCCAATGGCAATATATATCCCCGAATTCAATAGTAATAATTATGAGATAAGAGGGTTTAATCGGACGAGTTTATCAAATATCGTCATATGAGCTAGTGAAAACTTTAATTACACGTAAGTTAAATTGGGCGATTGGTTTATTGGATGAGGCGAGATTTAGAGGAATTACCATACAAGACCAAGAGTATTCTCAGACCGCCACCTCTACCAATCACACTCAGCTGTTAATTAATTTATTAATTAAGTAATAACATGACCTCCATCCTTTGCCAAATTGGGAACTAGTGGATGATTGGTCAATCGCTCCATTCACTCTAATTGTGTTACAATTGACCAATTATGGAATTTTGTGAAATATTAAAGCAAATAGAATAGCTTCCTTAATTCCCATCCTAAAAATAATAGCTATGTTAATTTCAAGTTACAAATTGGACAGAAATAAATAAAGCGTTATTTACACTGTGTTAAACTTGAATAAATAATCAGTTGATAATTGTATAGAGTAACAAATAAACGTGATTATATGAAAGGAATACATCAGTATACGCTAGCTAGAAGGACTAATGTGATGCAGTGAATAAGAGAACATGGAATAATTAATTAGATAAAAATTGACTAATGTTGGTGTAATGAAAAAAGTAATATAATTAATTATTAAGTTAAATAATTAACATTTTAACTTGTATCGACAACAAATAACTTTGCCTCTATTATAGTGAGGCAATATATTAAATTAATGGTTCTTCTAATGGTAACAAATTAATATTACGTCTTATTATTAGACATATTTGACATATCCCCTATTAATAGTGATCGCTTTATTTTTGTAAAGATAGCGTTAGTAATAAGGCACATCGTGGATAAAAAAGCTTAAAGCAAAGAATAAAGCATTAACAAAATGATGATAGAATATATTAACGTGGTTAAAAAATTAATTTAATTATACTGATGATATCATACGCTTTAATCAACGGTAATCTCAACGAGCCCCTCTTTAAGTTTATTTATGCATAAAGTTTGCGGAAAATACACTTCAATATTCTACTGTAGATCTTAACCTGAGCCAATTACCTACTAATTTTAGAAAATATTAGGAATTTTAATCGATTTTAGATTTTGCCATGTTTTACGCAGTCTTCCCCGAAAAAATTTAATTCTAAAAATAAACAGTTTTCTGCAAGTATAGGAGAATCCAGAGCTAAAAACAAGGACTAATTGCGAGTAAAACAGTTTTGCTTCAAGTTTAATATAGATTAGTGCAGAGCAATTAGATTTGGCAATTTTTTAACATATTCTCATTTAACTATTCATAGATTTAGCAAAGCTAAGAATTTACAAGAAAGGTAATAAATAAATTGTGAAATACCAATAAGCTTGGTATAGTATATATTGGTAAATTAGATTTATTAATATAGTTCTATTTTTATAAATATAAATGATTGATTATTAGATAGTAGTTCTATTTTAGTGATAAGTGACTTCTTTTCTTATCTAATAATATCTCAAGTTTCAAATTTAGCATTATATAATTAGCTGGAGGAAATATAGTTTTTCCACTATTACTAGGTTCTAGTACTCTCTCAATCCAACTAGTCTTATGTTTTGCAAGCATATGGTTTAGCATTAAGACGGCTCAGTTGAGCAGTGATTTGCAAATCGGAAATAAAGCTTCTAGACTAATTAACGCACAAATGGCCGTTGTTAATTCCTTACTCTGATAATAATAATAAATCTACTTATAATTTAACTGAATTATGGCAGGTCGATTACTAAAAACTAATGTTTTATTGGCATAAAAGGTAATACCATTTTATTACCATTATAGACCAAATTTATTTAATAAATTTATTAGGATAATTTAGGTCAGATGTTCTATTTAGAAGCTCGAAAGATTTTCATGTTTAACTCTTTTGGTAATTTAAACTCGGTATTCACCAAGCTCTCCCCCTTAGTTCTAATCCTCGTATTGATTTAAACGCACCATTATTAAACTGACTAGAATTCTAGAAGACTGGAGATTATTTTAAATAAAGAAGTTTTACTTGCATTCTGCATACAGTAACCTATTTCTTTAGGCTAAACAGTTTTTTATTGCAATTTTATTCCAAGCTCGCGGGAAATGCCTTTTAAATACAAGTTTCTATAATCGTTTATTTACTTTAAAAAATTGTTTATTGATCAATTCCGAATTTATCATTCAAACAGCAATAAGGATTGATTTAGTTAAATTGTATACAGTGAATATCGGTTTAACTTTTTGGATTATACTAGTTCAGTCGTTTTATAATAGTAGTTAATGTGCTCTGGAGTAATGTCGGTAATTTGGAAATTATTCAAGATTAAACATCATTAACAATATGCCAATTGCATTTTGCTATTTTCAATCTCTATACTTAGCTTATATAAATATATACAGTAGATAATATCATAATTGCTAATATAAGTGTGATTTTGGTTAAATCAATAGAATTTTATTCAAAAATTTTATACGGAAAATTTAAATATTTTTGTTTATATTTGCTTCAAGTTTATTAAACAGCATATTTTATTATTTAAAATTGATAAATAGTATTTTAATATGGTATTATCAATAGCTCATTATTAAATAATGTTTATATATGATAATAACACGCTTGTGTTAAAATCAAAATTTTGAATAGTTCATAAAAATTTGATTTAAATTACCCAGAATCACTCATGTTTCATCTTAAATTATTTAAAGTTAATAATATATTCAAAAATATTCAATAATCCCATAATAATTAAATACAAGTTATATTAATATAAATTTGAAAAATTAAAGTCAACTTTAAAAAAACCACTGAATAAAGAATAATAAAAATGTCAAAGAACTATAAACAAATAGGAGAAGATATTTGGAAGGGTCAAACTCAAAAATTAGTAATAATAAAAATAAACTTTTTAAATGAAAAAAATTATTAATTTATTTTAGAATGCAGAAATATTCTGTTTAACTTACGGTTCTTTGGTTGTTCAACTTGTTAAGGATTGTGAAACTTATGCAGCTGTAAATGAACAACTTGATAAAATGTAAAATATATTTGAATAATTTTATACTTATGAAAATTTATTCTAATTTTTATTTCTAGGGGATATAATATTGGTATCAGACTTATTGAAGAGCTATTGAGTAAAGCTAATATTACAAGTTGTCAAGATTTTAGAGAAACTGGTGAAATTATTTCTAAAGTAATACGCACAATCAATGCTGAATTCACGTAATAACATCATATTATAGCTAGGATTCAAGTACTTTTTAAATATTACCCCTCTTGTACAAAATTATAATGCTGAAGAAAGAGAATTCACTCTTGTTTTCGAGGATAATCCACTTGCTGAATTTGTCGAACTTCCTGAAGATGCCCTAAATGAACTCTGGTACTCTAATATTTTATGTGGGATTTTGAGAGGTGCTTTAGAAATGGTAATTTAATACAATTATTTTATAATGCCAAATTCTTATATATTTATATAGGTTTTATTACAAGTTGAATGTACATTTTTATCTGATACTTTAAGAGGTGATGACTCTACATCGATTAAAGTTAAATTAATTAAACATTTGGACGAACAAGTACCCGCTAGCGAAGATTAATAAATAAACATAATATAAAAATTACATTATGTTACTATGAATGAGCACAATTTTATATGTATAGTTATAAATATATGTTATTTTAAGATTCAATTATCGCATATATTTTACTATCGTTAGATTTAGTCATTTATGTTAAATTTTAAAAAATCATTTATTTCAATGAATTAATTATTATCATTCTAGCTCAATATTATGACTAGTGACCCTGTCTCCTATTATGCTTGTATCGATTCAAGTTCTAATGAAATAAACTTAGTTTAATATGAGTATAACAAAAGAATATTAATTAAAATTACGTCTTTCAAATAGTGCAAGTGTCTTGAATGACTAACCATCTAATAAAAAAGATAAGTAAATAAACAGCAGTATCATACCGTTATAACTTACGCTAACTGGTTTAAACTGTTTTCTTAAACTATTTTCTTCACCATAAATTACACTCAATTCTTCTAACTCCATATCAGGTAAAGTAGTTGTACCAATACCAATAATTGTATTATTAGTAATTTTTGTATTTTGTTGAACCGTAGCTAAATCAAAATGAGTAAAATTATATAATTTTGAGTAATTTGAATACCTTTAATTTCTACAATATTTTGATTTCCTAAATTACTAGTATCAACGTCTATTATAAAGTTAATATTTATAACCAAAAAATAAGAATAATTAGTTTACAGCTTGAAGTTTCGAATAAATTTTCATTTCCTATAATCATAGGCTCAGCACCACTAAATAACCGCTTAGATTAGATAAATTTTAAAATAAATTAGATTATAAAATTACTTATTAATAATAGTGCTATGCTCTTCAAAAATATTTTTATCACCTATTATAATAGGTCCCCTTCTAGCTATTATTCTACATCTATGGTGTAATATATTTCCTGAGCCTAAAGCAAATTAATAAAATATAAAATATTAATTTGAATAATTACCTATAGTTACTTTTCCTTCAATAATAGAGTCTTGACAGACTAAAGTACTTGCATTGATTTGAATTTGAGAATTATTACTTCCACTATTATTATTACTGTATTAATATTATACTGTTATTATTTTAATTTGATTTTTACCTCATTCTATTTAAAATAGTTAACATGAGCAAGTAAGGAAAGGTGAGGTTAAAATTTAAAAACTTATAGAGGTTGAATTTAATCAGTGACATTGTCGATGTTAAATTTAGTTAAATTAAAATTTATTTTTAATTATTTAAGGGATTAAATTATAAGTTTTGAATAAATAATTTAGTATAGTTTATTAGTGTTATATATCTTGTCTATAGTGTTTATATATAAATAATTGATTAATTAAGCGTTGTTTCCATACTCGTAATATTTCATTTTTCTAACAATTTTCATTAATCTAATTACTGCTGCAGGGGACAAACCTGGAATTGATTGAGCTTGTTGGAGTGTTGTTGGTTTTACTGTACTTAATATGGTTTTATCCTCAGTGCTTAAGTTTAATCTATAAAAGCGTTAGTTAGTTAATTTTATTTAATATGGTATTTTTAGTAAAACTTACTTTTCATAATCGAATGCTAGAGGAATTTGAAGACTTGAGTTTAATTTGAGATTTCTAATATCATCGTTTTGTTGATCAATATAACTTTGATACATACCTAATATAGTAAGAATATAAATTAGTTAATGATTAAAACACGAATCAGTTAGTTACCTTCAATCCAAACACTTTCTTGAACTCTTGGGTCCCAAGAGCCTAACTCAGGGAGGGCATTCTTAAAATCATCCCACTTAACTCCATTAAATTTAAGCATTTCATAAGCATCTTGGTGATGTCCCTTTTCAGAAATAGGGAATCCTAAGCTGTTCCAATGTCTTGAGGAATGCTTAATACCACGAAGGGTTTCAATTCCACTTTGAATTTGGCGTTGAATAGACTTAGTGGCTTCGTAGCGCTCTTGACTTACACACCCTGTTTGGTAGCCTATAAAGTACAAGTTAATATGTGCTAAGTTGAGCGGTTCAGCTAAATTAATTACCTCGTTCAGTTAATCTCAAGTCAGCATTGTCAGATCTTAAACAAAGTCTGTACTCAGATCTAGAAGTAAAAATACGATAAGGCTCTTCTACACCCTTAGTTACAAGATCATCGATCAAGACACCGATGTAAGCATCTCCTCGATCTAGAATGAATGGAACTCGACCCTGAGCGCGACAGCCAGCATTGATACCAGCAATAATACCCTAAAATA
>KQ964423.1:31234-43274 GCA_001566745.1 Conidiobolus coronatus NRRL 28638
AATAGTTGAAAAATTTCAAACTTGCCCTATAATAAATTTTGGTCAAATTTTCCTCGCTTTAACCAGAATCACTCATATATATGATATTAACTCGCTTATATTAAAACTAAAATTTTGAACAGAATCCATACAAAATTTGAGTTAAATTAACCAAAATTACTCATATAGAATTATTTTTATCAAGTATATAAAATGGAAATATTATTAATATTAAATTCAATTAAGAATATTTTTTAGTTGATAAAAATACTGAACTAAATCAAATTAGTTATCTCATTATAATTTACTGTTACGAATTATTAATTTTCTAACATAAATTGAATAGCAAAGAAAAATATTATAGTGGACCAGTTAAAAATAAATTTTTATTTAAGAATGCTAAGTTAAAAATGACTAGTCATCGTTTGAATTTCTTTTAAATTATTTAATACGGATATCTTGGTAGTACCCGTTAATTGAATAAATTTAGATTGTTGAGTGTAATCCAAGTTTAGTAGATGATTTAAGTAATTACCATCTATTACGCCTTTTACAGGGTTACGGTGAAGTCGATGCTGTGGACTGATTAATCTAAAATTATAAATTAGTATTTAAATAATATAAAATAATACAATATTAGTTTACCTGAAAGATTTTGGATTTAAACCTGCCAAATTGGGAATACCATTAACCATAGTATTATATAATAGAGACAATCTTCTGAAGGTTGTTTCAGTGATTGGAACTGTTTGAATCAAGGCTCCTTCCAAAGTTACTAATAATAAAATGTTAACATCATGCTAATTTATATAAGCGGTATACATTACCTCCCAAACAATAAAAAGTATTGGTTAAACTAGGCTCACCATCTGAAGACTCTACGCTTTTTGCAGGAATTCTCATCCATTTAACAACCCTGCGATTAGTATGGAAATCTCCTTTGAATACGAGTTTATTTCCTGAGAAACTCTGTAAATTATTAGGATTATAGCTTAAAACAATATCATTTCCAAGTTCATCAGATATTAAAAAGTTCATAATATTATTTTGAATTAATATTTCAGAACTCATTACTTGACACGGGTGATAATCTTTTCCTAGTAGAATAATTTTTGTTGGTTCATGTTGGAATCCTAAAAACCAAGCACTCTTATACAAATCGCCAACAAGAAGGAAATTTTTACATACAGTGATAGTTGTAATATATACTTGTAAATCGAAAAATGCAACGCCTTCTAATGTAGTATCGTCTTCGAATTTTCTCATAATAAGCTTGTTACCCATACCTGTAAATAGATATCCTTGAGAATGCGCTAAAGCTGTTACAGGTCCTTTAGCATCAATAACAGCTATTTTCTTCAACTTGTGCCCTGTTTCTGGTTTCCCAGGCTCTGGAACAACTTCTATTACATCAAATACATAAAGTTTGCCCTTGATTGCCAAATCTTCTCCCATGCTAATAATAGTACCCACAACTATATAATTCTTTCTACCTGACTGAGTTTGCTTTGTTTCTAGATCAGCTGAGCATATACAGCTTACTATTTCATTATCATTGAATTCAAAGGTATCAACGGGTTTCCAAGTTAATGGAGAGATTAAATCCAATTGATACTTTGAGGTGGTGGGTAAATAAGGAGGAGGGTTATTAGAGTCATAAAACTTTGTTAATATTTCAATAGGGTCATTTGAGTCTTGATTTTGCTGTACAGTGGAATCTTCAACGAGTGCAAAAGGCTGTTGATCGCTTGAAGTGAGCAGATAAGTGTTAGATCCAAGGTGGTGAGTTATTTTTTGAGGATTTCTATCCATTGGAATAGTTTTATGGGTCCACTGAAACTCATATTCAAACCCACTAGGAAGCTGGCTAGTTTTCAAATTTCCTGACTTTGTACAATATACGAATCCATTGGAGCAGCTGCTAGTATTATAAGATGAAAAGCTGACAATATCAGTTGGTAAATGGGTAGGGTATCTGTTAATCCCTCTCTGACTATTTCCAATGATCCAAGATGGCTCTTTATCAAGTATAAATACACCTGATTTTCCCGAAATGTTTTCAAATGGGAAAAATCTTTTTATATTTGCTTCTTGAGAAGTTTCACTTGCAATATCAGGTATATAGTTAATTGATACTCTATTCAACTTAGTGGCTAGTTTGTTAGGGTGATCAGCTATCCAAGGCGAGTGAATTGGTAAAGATCTATCTAAAAAGAACTCATATACGAAAATTTCTGTCGTTACTGATCCAAGTATCATGTAAAGCTTTTTTTCTACATTAAAAAACTCAATTTCATTAAAATCAACATCTGAAGAAGATACTGAAGTGCTACCAATTGCTTGAGATTCTAATTGATTGAGTAATGTTGGTACAAGAGAAATTTTGGGAAACAGAGCGCATAGTTCTCCTGAAGGAAGAGAAAATAGCTGCATATTTCCAGAAGGGTCTATAAGAGATAAAAATATCTCTGAAGTAATGGGTTTAACGTGATCAATGTCAGGATCGGTGCGAGGAGAGAGCTGCATGGGTGAGTTTGTTGTAGGTGTGGATTTAGCATCTTCTACAGTTCCAGTTCCGTATAAATCAAGGTCTTCTTGCTCAATCTCTGCAGCAGAAAGCTTACGAGCTCCATCATTGCTTGAGTTTTGATTGTTTAGATCAGAGGATGATTTATCGGTACGTTTGTTTAATAACTGCGAGTTTGATTTAATAAGTTGATCATTTGAAACAAATAAATCAGTGCTTCCTCTAAAAAGAGCACCACATTGGAATTTCTTTTGATTATCGCCAAACTCCGGCTCAATTGTTATTAATTCTGATGCTTCGTTGTTAAATTTTAGAAGGGTTACCGAGCCAGATTGATGGTGGAGCAAAACATAAGGCTCTAAAATTGATGCGCTTGATACCCACATATCAGCTGTTCGATTTCTTGCTACAGTTTTAGAGCATATTAAAGTATTTAACCTTGAATCAATTAATCTTAAGCCTGTTTTATAAACTTGAACAAAAACTCTGAAACTGTGAAACTCTCCAAGAGCGATTGTAGGACCTTGAGAGTAAAGCTTGTGAGCCTTAATTTCTTGTAACTCATCACCACTAGACAATACTAAAGTTCTATCAGATTTTGAGATAATTAAATGATCATGCATTTCCTCTGTAGCAGATTTTAAAGTCCATAAACCTTTGCACCCGGGTAAAGAGAAAGAATTCCCGCTCTCTGGGTAGATGTGTTGGTTCACAATATTTAAAGAGCCATATTTCCCAACCCCAGAACATAATAGGATATCGTGTGGTATAAGAGCATTTTCAGATTTCTTATCTTTAATTGCGTGATGAGACGGACCAATAGCATAATCATTAATTGGGCCTAAGTTAGAAACCTCATGCTCTATTTTAAACTCCCAGTCAAAATCCGTCTTAATCATTTTCTTAGGTTGCTGAGAATCTTGAGATGGTTTATCATGGCCATATAAATCAACGTCAACTTCAGTATTATCATTTGCTTTCAAATGATTGAAAATATCTGTCTTTTCCTGTTTAACGGTAACATTTCTAATGTGTGACTTTTCAAATTTTATCATGCAAGATTTACTCAACTCTGAACCTAAAAAGATTCTAGGACTATCATCTAAAGCAATACCGCTTGTAGCAGGCACAGATTTTCCTAATAGTTCCCAAATCATTCTATTCAATCTTTTACCATCCATTCTTAGTCCTAATCTATAAATTTCACCTCCTTTTAATATAAAAACAATTTCTTGGGGATCAAGTGAAATAGAAATAGATCTCTCTAAGGATATATTATTTGATAAAACTTGGCTCATTTTTAAGTGAGTAGTCTTTTTAGAAAATTTGTTTACCATAGCTGTATGCCCTACATGACCTTGATCTATATGAATAATAGAGTTAGCTGTAACTAACAAAAAACCCCCACATGGCTTTCTCAAGGGATGTAGTCTAAGAGAGTGAGTTGGCAAGCCATTGACATTAAAAATAACTGGATGTGTTTGCTTATGAATATCTATGGAAATAACTATGATGGAGCAAATGTCTGCTTTATATAAGCTCCTAAAGAAAAAAAATGAATATTAAAAATGTAGATAAAATCTTAACTAATCTTACCCTATTGAAGAAGAATCTTTTTCGTATAAAATAGCTATTGTAGGTCTATTATAATCGTTTAAAAAACATAAATCAACTATTCTCTTCATTTTTTTGTCAAATTCTAATAAATTTAGAATGAAACTGGGGATAAAGGGAGTTTTTCTAAAATAATTTTAAAGTTGGTAAAAATTTATCATTATAGCCATATATATTACCTAGTTCCATTTTCTTTAGGAATAGTAAATCTTCATTGGTTTTAAAGGGTAAAATAACCAAGTGATGGGTGTAAATTTGATAAGCTATGCAAGACCTTTCCGTATTACATTTTAAATCAATGCAGTCAATGTTTTGAGTCATTACATGGGTCTAAAGACAATATCATTAATATAATGTGATAGATAAAGTTTTAACTTTTACCTTAAACTCATCCCTCTCAAAGTAATGCATGCTTAAGGTGCATAGTTTATTCATGTTTAAATTGAATTCCAAAATTGAGCACTACGAATAGAAAAGAGTATAATTTAGAAATTAAGTAAAAAATCAGGTATTTGATTAAATAAGGTTTATTAAATATTATACAAGAGTTGAATTGAATAGTAGAGAATATTAATATATTACTATTAATATCCAAAGCCTAAAAATTTATTTACAACTAGCTTAAATGACCTTTATATTCACTTCATTCTATTTGTATAAATGAAATGCATAGTCATATATGCTAAGTCGATAAACTTAATTTTTAGGTCATATATTTTCAATGAAGGGAGTATCACTAGAATGGATGAAAAAATTACCTTAGCTTCCTTAAACGCTATAACTATTAAATCTCTATCGTTTGACAAGCCTAGCTTTACGCTATTTAACCCAATAACTTCTCCTTGGAGAGTTTCTTGAGTTATTAACTCTAAAGTTTTCTTAGACTAATAAAACACTAAGTATACTTCTTGCTTATATATGTATATATTTTACCTTATCCTTATCTTTATAAACAATGTCATAAATAGTAATGATATTCGCTTTAATGGTAATAAGCTGAGTTGACTCTTTACCCAATAATCTTGCTTTAATAACAAAATTAATTGCTGTAGGTGATATTAACTCTTGATTTAAGAAGAACATTAAAGCTTATTATTGAGATACTTTTAATTAATTTTATTTTTTGAATGAAATTGAATTAATTTTTTAGGGTTTTTAGATCAAGTTTAATGCAAAATCTCGCCCCCTAATTTAGTAAATTTATATCAAATAGATATATGTATAATTTTATGGGATAATAATTCTACTAGCTAATTTCTATATAAAAAAAGCGATGATATCATATAAAACATAGTAAAACACTTTCCATTCATTAAATACAATAAAATAGCTACTATCTAAAGGATAAAGATGCTATTATATCTATAATACATTTAAATCGAATAAATAATCATATACTTTTATTTTTTATAACATTAACTATAATCTAATTAATTTTGAGAATATTCTAAAATATGCTTCTTAATAACAGCACTAGCTTCATCAGCAGTTCTATCCTTTCCGTAGCAGTCAATGAATTTACCATCTGGGCCCATTAAATAGAAGAAAATAGAATGGTCTACTAAGTAATCTTCCCCAGGTTGAACTTTAGGAGGTTTGCTAAAGTATACACGGTAAGCTTTGGTCATTTTTTGGACTTGAGGGAAGTCACCGGTTAATCCAATATATCTTGGATGGAATTCTAATAATTAATATGATTAATAAGATTAATTTTATGACAATGATGATATCTACCTGTAAGATATTCTTTAATAACTTCGGGTGTATCACGCTGAGGATCACAGGTAACAAAAATAGGGACAACTAATTCTTTAGTACTAGAATCAGCGTCTAAAGATAGGTTAGCTTATATGGCGTATACTATATTACAAGAAAAATTACCTAATTTATCGATGATTTCAGTGATTTTATCTAATTCATCAGGGCAAACATCGGGACAGTGAGTGAATCCGAAGTAGATCAACATATACTTTCCTAAGAAATCGGTATCCTTTACAATTTTACCATTTTGATCGATTAATTCAAAAGGCCCTCCAATTCTAGGCTTTCCTACTTGAATATTTTCAGCTTCCTTTCCTATTAAACAGATAATTAATAAAAAATAAATAAGAAAAGAGATAATTTAGCTATTACTCTCTTGCTTGCGCTGAGCTAACTTTTTCTTTTCATTTTCTAAATAAAAGTAGAGACCTGCACCTGTAGCAAAGAATAAACCTATGGAAATAGCATTTACAGGCTATCAAATAAGCTATATTAGGATAATAAAATTTTATAAATTTAATTTTAGCTTACCCCAACATAAGCCTGATTCCTTTTAACTTCAGTACTCATTTTACGAGTAAAATAATTTTGAGGCTGAGTGCCCTGTTTAATAAAAGAGTTTGATAAGTTTAATCTCTTATAAGTCAAACTTGAAAGGTTTTTAATTAAGTGTCTTGACATGATCTAAATAACTGTTTATTAATTATTTTAACTTGAGCTTGAGCGATCCAGTTCTATTTATACTAGTTACTATCCCATAATATTAATTTGGTGATTCGGGCCTATTGGCGCAAATAATATAAATAAGTTTAGCTATAAACATAGCTGTATTAATTATAGATTATTTTATTTCTCCAGGTTTATATATACTTAAATATATAAATAGTGGCTAATATATCATATTCATTTTACTATTTTTGTATTATAAATGCATTAAAATGAATATAAGAGATTAATTACAATTTTATGCAATTTATTCATCTTAAGCAAATTCAACATACAACTAGTTCGCAGCTAAAATAGAATAAAAGGGTTTTTTACTAAAACTATTCAAAATTATAATTAATATAAATATAAATATGAGATTGTTAATACAACTTTATCAGCTAATCAAAATAATCCATTTAGTAAATTCAATAAATCAAATACATTTGTTAATATTAACAATCAATCTTTCAACTTAATTGGCTAATTATTATAAAATTGTTGACGTTAACAAAAAATGCAAAGTTAGTGTGCAATTTCTAACTCTATACTGTTCTCTGAATACCTATTTTAGTCACTTTTACAAGTAGTAAATTTGCAAAATGTAAATCTATTTCCAAATTTAGAAATCTTAAAATTTCTTGATATAATCGTGAGACTTAAAAGGTGACTTTATAAAATTAATTTAGTTTAAATAGAATAATTATTAAAATTTAATCCTTAAACTCTCTCTTAGTCAATAAAATATCAATATAAATATATAAATTGAATACTTAATATAATATATAAAAATAACAATATGCAAGCTGAGGGTTATGAAACTGTTTTACTAACTGTCAAAGAATGTTTTAGTAAGTTTTTATATTAATATGTTTATTGTAATTTATTCACCAATGTTGATAGTTTATAATTTACCTCCAAGAGTTAAGAGTGAAGGATATAAGTAAAACTTGATACTAATTTAAGTAAACTATTAACTAATATAAATTTTTATTTTTCTATTAGAGCTGGAGAATGGGGAACAGAAAATTTTTTATGGCAAGGCAGATTAAGAATAATTTCTCAAGGTGATAGCTGTTGGATTAGGCTAGAAGATGGCAACTCAGGTAATTAATTCAGATTACTATATCTACACAAATATAAATACTTATATCGTGTTTATCATAGGCGAGTTATTTGCTTCTTGCCCCTACACAAGTCAAAATTGCGTAGAGCCTGTTTTAGATTCTAGCAGATATTTTGTTATTAGAGTTGAAGATCAAGGTATTAGATATTTAGCATATTATTTTATAGATAACTAATATGCACTTTTAGGACGTCACGCCTTTTTAGGCTTAGGTTTCCAGGACCGTTCTGAAGCTTTTGACTTTAACGTTGCTTTACAAGACTTTTTAAAGTAATATACCAATAATAGCTAAATTTACTTGTACTAAATTTCATACTATTAGACATAAGGATCAAGCTAATGTTAAGAACAAGCAAAAAGAACCTGAGCAAATTATTGATTATAGCTTAAAAGAAGGCGAAACTATTAACTTATCTTTAGGTGGAAAGGTAAGCTTATTAATTCAGAATTGAACTTAAGTAAACTAATTGAGCTATTCAGTTTAAAAAGAAGGAAAAAGCTCCAACATCATCAAATGGTAATTTATAACTGATATATGAGCTATTAATAGACTGGTATTAATTAATTATATTATAGATGAAGCATCATTTTCAAGTTTATTACCTCCCCCACCCCATGGAGGCGCCACTAATGCTGATCGTAAAAAGAGATTATCAGCAAACTTGAGTGATTTTAATATTAACAGCTCAGAATTTGGAGATTTTGAATCTGCTAACTCAACAGGAGGAGAGAGTGCTAGCAATGATAATGTCCCTACTGGCTGGGCAAAGTTCGATTAAAAATAAGTTTTCTATATCATCTAATTTAATTATTATATTAAAATATATTTAATAATTTGATATTAATTTAGTTTTATTTATATACTAGTTATATTAGAATGTTTTTCCTACTTGATTAAAGTAACCATTAATTAAAGTTTTCTCACTTGATTTCAATTTCCTTTTACAAAGATCTCTCAATGAAAGTTGAAGAGATTGATCAGTAATATTGAGTAAGCTTACGGCTCTAGTCCATACTTCATCCTCAAATCTAACTTGCTCCTCTTCATTTAACCTTAACTGTGAGCAAGGAGGAGGATAAATTTGTCTATGATAAAAGCTAATCCACTTAGCTTTTAAAAATCCTATTAATTGACTAGCACTGCAATTCATATCACTTATCAAATGATCAATATCTTGTGTCATTAATGGATCAAATTTAGAATAATTTAATAAATTATTATTTGGTAAAAGTAGTTGATTAACAGCTTTAAAGAATCCTCTCTAAATTAAGTATTCATTAGAATCTTTATCTTGTATATTAGTTAATTTGCTTACTTGTTCATAAAATAGCTCGGAATGGATATATTTTACTAAATGCTGAATATCGTGATATAAAAACCTTAAACAATTTTTAGTATGAAAGGGAGGGTAGTCCTCTGTATACAGCTTTTGAATTTGGTCTAACTCAACGAATGCTGTAATGCATCTTGTTCCTTCACTCTGTAACTTATGCACTTCCTGAACGCTTGGCATATCAAAGTAAAGCTGAATTGGATAACCCGCTAAGCTCCAATTAACTAAAAACTGATTTATATTGAGCTCTGTTTCGTTTAAACCACAATTTTGAAATATTTTCACTAATGGCAATACTCCCTCATTTTTGCCAAATTCACAGTAATTATACAATTTTTCTATTTCACTTGGAGAGAATTGAAAGTACTCTTGCATAGAGCTTATCCAGTCAAATCTACTCTCAGCTATATCGTTACTGCTGTTTTCAAAATAGTGCCCAGGTAAAGTATTGAAATACTCTTCCCAATAAGCTTCTAACTCCAATTTATTAGATAATTTAGCTACTATAAACTTTTCCCTAAAAGTGAGTCTTAAATAGAGTAATATGTATAAACTAACAAATTCAAAATTGTCTATAACTTTATCTTCCAAACTTTTCTTAATAAAGGATGCTCCTTCATAAAATTTCTTAGCATCTCCTTCCGGTAATAACTGATTTGATAAGTATTTATTTACTGGCGGATGATCCATTTTATAAGAAAAGATATAATATTAATGCAAATTAATTTATGTATTTTTTTGTTACATTGAGCTTAGTAAAGTATTTATAATTTAACAAAACTATTATGGGATATATTGTTATTTTAAAATATTCTAGTGAATAATAAGCAAAGCGAAGCATTTAATTATATTATATCTACTAAGCAGTAATTAACCTATACAATCCAGATTGTCTGTAATCCGCTTATACCGCAATAACATAATTATATAGCAGTTTTCACCATTACAAAGTAAATCAAGTGGTTAATCCATTAATTTTAACTTCTCCAATCAAAAAATAAATTCAACAAAAATTTTAAATTTGGCATTTGACTAAAACCCCCAAATTTGTGAAATTTAAGCAATACCAGCTTTTTTTTAATTTTTGTAAAATAATAAAACCATAATAATATTATAAAATAGAATAACATTATAAAAATTGCACAGCTTACGATTTCCAAAATTTTCTTTATTAATATAATTTTAAAATAATATGAGTATAAGAATGTCTAGAAAATCTGATATTTTATCCGTAATAATTTTATATAATTTATAATATTTTCTGTATTAACTGTATTTTCTTTAGTATGAAGAAGCTTTAAAGCTTGCTGATGAGTATGCTGAAGAAGAAAAGAGAGAAAAGCAAAAGAAGTTAGATGAGTTTAAAAAATTTAAGCAACAAAAGCTTAGAGAAAAGGAAGAAGTTAAAAGAAGAACTCAAAGTCGTATTGAAGAACTTGAGTATATGGCAAAGCAAACATCTCAGCGCTCTGTGCAATCTCGTCAAAGAGTTGAACGTAGAAAGCAAGCTATTCAATCTAATTTCAATGAAGATGGCTCTAGAAAGAGAGTTAGAGGAAAGAAAACTGCTAGTGAACCTCAAGAAGAAGCCAAGACGAAGGAAATGAGCCTACTATGAAAGGTCGCTACAAGAGCCGTGGCTCTTCTCAGCCTAGCTCTAAAGGGCCTAGTGCTGATGAAGGTCGTACTTCAATTGCAACCAAAGGAAAATATAGCTCCCAAAAAGATACTTCTGAACCTGGCCATCACGATTCTCAGCACTCTAGCATGCCTGCTAAAATTAAAGTTAAGTCACTTTCTCAAAAGGATACTAAACCCGCTTCAGAATCTACACAATACAGAGAAGTCGACGAAGATACAGATTACGATGAAGGTCTGATAACAATGAAAAATCTCGCAAAGTAAGTAAAGGATCATCAGCAGGCCGTAGTGCTGTTTCTAGTGTAATTTCTCAAATGTTTGGAAGAAGCTATTATAGTAGGGCAAATGATGAATCTGACGATGATATGGAAGTTTCAGCAGCGCAAATTCGTAGAGAAGAGTTTAAGAGTGCTAGAATTGGTAGAGAAGAAGACGAGCTTGAAGAGGAGCGCTTAGAGCAAATGGCTCGCAAGAAGAAGAGCACTTACCGTTAACTTTACTCTTAACTGACTATCATGATTTTTAATAATTGATGTATTATGACTTGTATTTCAATAATATTCAACTAACACGCTCAACCCTGTACTTTAACACAACCATAGTTTACTACAAACAATACAAAAACCCATTTTTGATATTATTTAATTTTTCTATTTTAAATATACTATCTTATTTCTTGATTTAAACTCTTCAATATAAACACTTTGTTTCAGAGCATCATTATACCATACAATTTATTCTAAGTCTTTTATATTAATGAGAATATTCAAAAACAATTATATTTATTTATAGTAGATAGTCAATTAGATAATATATTTTTATATGTGATTTATTTTGAACATTTTTGATATATCAATATTATAAATATATTAAAAACCCAAATTAGATAATTCGTTATTACACACCACCATAGCAGAATTAAAAATACTCAAGCTAATAAGCAAAACTCTATAATTAGTTTAATCTTGCTAACTCTTTTCATATAATAACTTTTTTTAAGCATATAATGCTGCTTATGTATTTCAATACTCACAAGCAACAAATAAAATTATAAAGTATGACTTAATATTTAGACTATTTAGATAATGTGAAAATTGTAAATATTTAAAACTCATAATACTAAACACTACTTAGTTTCTAGATGAAATATAACTTGATATTTTTAAAAACTAAGAGTATAACGACAGCATAAAAGAACACAGCAAATACTACTTGAAGCTGTAAATAGCTCTTTTTACTTAAAATTGTATTAACAACTAAATGTTTATTTATAGATATATTTAGCTAATTGGCATATCCAAAAAGTGTATATGAGAGATTCTGGTTAATTTAACTCAAATTTTGTATTAGTGA